>PVJH01004653.1:0-57280 GCA_004026705.1 Nesogale talazaci
CATTTGTATTCCCTTGATTCCTCTCTATTGTTTAGTGGTACTGGCTAAGATTTGTAGCATGATGTTGAATACAAGTCTTGATCTAGAGTATCTTTGTCACTTGTTTGCGGAAGAATGTGCCTTTTCCCCCCATTTAGCATGATTTTGACCACTGGATTTTCATATATGATGCTATTTTTTATCGAGAAATTTCATTTCCCTATTTTATTGACTGTTTTCATCAGAAATTGATGTTGGATATTGTGAAATGACATTTTTACGTCTATTGATATCTTAATGTGTTTCTTATTTTATTGTTTTCTTATGTGGTTGATTGCATTAATAGTGTTGCTAATGGCGAATTATCTTTGTATTCCTATTATGACTCTCACTTGGCATGGTGAGTTACTTTTCTTGATACATTCTTGGATTTTTTTGCCCCAGATTTTGTTGAAAATTTTTATGAGCAACTCATGAGACTGATTACTCTCTGGTTTCCTTCATTTGTGGGATATTTCTTTGTTTTTTTCCTTAGGCTTTGCTCACTTAACTAAAATGAATTCCTGAGTTTGCTCTCTCTTTTGTATTGTGGACTAGTCAGTGTAGAATTGGTGGCAGTTCTTCTCTGAATACTAGGTAGAATTCTCCTGATAATTCTAGGCTTTCTTCTTCTTTGGAAATTTCTTATGGCCTCTCTACTGTTACTTTTCTCATCAGCTTAAAGAAGCTTATTATATCTGTCTGTGTTCACTGTTTTAGAGAGTGTACTTGTTAGCATTTGTCCATTATCTAGGTTATCAAATATTTTGGAGTACAATCTTTCAGAATACTATTATTATTCTGTGCTGTGCTATTATTCTTCTTTATTTCAATGTTATCTGTTGTGATATCTCACTTTTCTTTTTTGTTTTTGGGGCATCACTGCTCTCTGGTGGTGGGAGTAGGAGGCCCAGCCTTGCTGCTGGATTTGAACCTCCAATCCCGTGGCCTCAGTCCTGCACACAATCACTACGCCACGGGGCTCAGCCCAATATCTCACTTTTCATCTCTAATGTTAAATATTTGAATATTTTCTTTCCTTTTCTTTGTCAGGTTTGTCACTTTATCCTTTTATTCATCCTTTGAAAGAGCTACTTCAAAGATTCTTGAATTTATTAACTTTCTTGTTTTCTAATTTGTTTATTTCTGCTTTTATTTTCACTATTTTCTTTTGTTGAAGATTTCATTTTGCTGTCCTTGTTCTAGTTATGGGAGGTGTTGTGTTAAAGCATTCACTTGCAATTTTTTTCTCCTTTTCATGTGCATGTTAATTGCTATAAATGGTCCTCTGATACGTGTTTTAGCCGTGTCCCAAAGGTTCGGGTATGCTGTTTTATCATTCTCATTTTTTTCAAGGAATTTCCTAATTTCATCCCTCCTCTAATCTATTACTCTGTCATTTTAAATTAGTATATTGTTCATTTGAGCAACTAAATCAGAGAAACTGGCTTACAGGAAGAAGAATTGGAGGAAGGTTTATTAACAACTTCCAATATGCAGATGGTACACGCTTGCTGAAAGGGAGGAGGACTTTTAGCGCTTACTCATGAAGACAAAGGATTGAAGCCATCAGTATGGATCGTGACTCCATATTAAAGAAGATCAAAGCCTCACAACTGAGCTAAAGGTAGCAACATGATCAATGGACAAAAGGATGAAGTTGCAAAAACTTTGTCTGGCTCAGATCCACAATCACTGCTCCCAGAAGCAGCAGTCAAGCCATCAAAAGATGTGTTGCATTAGGTATATCTGTTGCACAAGAAATCTTTAAAGTATTGAAAAGCAAGAGTGTTCCCGTAAGGATTAAGTTGAAACTGAACCAAGTAATGGTACTTTCCTTTATCTTATATGAAATTTGGACATTGAATAAATAAGACTGAAGAAAAATGAACTAATTTGAATTGTGGCAGTGGAGAAGAATATCCAAAGTACCATTTCACTGCTACAAGGACAAAGTCATCTCTCTTAGGAAAAAACGTGGATAGAGTTTTCCTTTCAGGGAAGGATGGCAACATATTTTGAATTACATACATTGGACATGTTGTCAAGAGAGAGCAGTCCCTAGAGAAGGACATCACATTTGATAAAGTGAAGTGATATCAAAAAAGATATGGATTGACACCATGCTTGCAACAATGGGCTCAGATATAGGAATTACTGGGAGGATAGCATGGGACTGTACAACGTTTCATTCCGTTTGCACAGATCGGCTCTCACTCAATGGCACAGAATAACACCAACATGGTCAGTCTCTATGAGTCTGCCTTTATATTCTTGTTTATTTACAGTTTTATAGGCCTGTGATCTGAAGGAATAAATTGTGGGATCTCAATATTATTTTAATTTGTTACAGGTTGCTTTGGAGCCAAACATGTGGTCTAATATAGTGTATGTAATGTGTGTACTGGAGAAGAATGCATATTGTTGGCTGGATTCCTAATTGTTTTGTTTACCTCTTCTGTTTCTGAAATTTTCTTCCCGATGATATGTCTTCCTTAGAGTTTTTCAAAAAAGGTATGTAGTAGTAGATATATTCTGAGCTACCAAAAATTCAAGCAAGATTCAGTGGAAGATTTAAAAGGAAGGATATCACTATTAATGTCAGAACTGTCATGGCTAAAGGAGAAGAATCTATGAAAGTTGTTAACTTGTGTTTTATTGACTATGCAAAGGAATTTGACTCTGCTAAGAATAACAAACTGTGGATAATATTGAAAAGCATGGACATTTCTGACTATTTAATTGTGCTTGTGTGGAAGACATATTCACATCCAGAGACATTCCTGGGAACAGAACAAGATATTGTATCACTTTAAATCAGGAAAGATGTGTATCAGGGTTGTGTCCATTCATCAAACTTAGACAATCTCTATGTAGAGCAAGCAGTGGAAGGAACTGGTCCACACCAAAAGAACTCAGTATTAGGAAAGGAGAACAGCTCATTGACAAACCGACATACATATATGATGTAACCTTCTTTTCCACAATTGAGAAGGTCAGGGAGCATTTATTCATGAAAACCATGGCACTACAGTTCGAAATACAGATTAAAACTCAGCATAACTTTAAAAAAGACACATATAAAGGAAAACAAAGACCAACATCAAAAAGTCGCTGCTATGGAGTTGATGCCAACCAATAGCAATGTTGTAGCAGAGGTTAGAACTGCCCATCGCAGTATTGGAGGCTCTAACTCTTCCCACCCCCCCTCCAATTCATCTCATTGGGAGCGAAGCCAGATATCATATGATTCCATAGTTCAATCACATCAAGAAATACTAGACAATTACTACCACACTTAATCTCAAAACATCTTCTTTCTTGAACTCCTTAACATCAGATACACATCCTATTGTATAGACTCTCTATTCCACTTACTGTTTGTATAAGTTCCTCAATCATGGATTTCACAGACTGAAAAAAAACCCAGAAAAAGTATATAACAGAATCTCAAGAGGTTCACCTGCAATGACAAAATACATTTGAGATAAACCCTAATGTGAACAAACAAAACAAACCAAAATAGAGGAAATGTTGAAAACCAGATCAGACCCCATGAGAATCAGAGGGAGGATCAACTGACAGGGTTTTAACTGTTCAAGTCAGATTTATCATTTTGATTTCCTATGGTTATATCTACAATGCACTCTGTGTGGTAGCCACTTTCCTCATATTCATATCATGTGCGTAGAAGGAAATCCTCAGAGGTTTATTTCTTATATAGACCTCACAAATGTATCTCGGGCTTTCACTGCCATACATAGCCTTCTGCAAACCAAAACCTCACAGTCCAGGCTCTGATACTATTCCTTCCTTTGGCTTCAGATTATATGTTTACAATCCTCTGGTACTGATGTTAGTATGCTTCTTCCATGTGGACAAAGTGACTTCTCATTTAAATGATTGATTGTTTGGAAACAAGTCTTAAGACCCTAGAAGCTATTCTATCTGATAGCCAGACAGCATCTAATTTCTTCACTACACTTTTCTATTGCATCCTTATTTTCAGTGTTCCTTTCCAAAGGGCAAGTATTGAGCAGAGCTATGATGAAAAAATTATTTTAAATTGTAGCTAGGATTTAGTGCAAGCCCCAGTCCATTGCTGGATCTATGATTTTTTTTTTAGTCTGCCTCTGGCTCCCTTTAAAAACCTCCTTGTTAACTTATGTCAGAAAGTCTTATTGATCATCTCCCTGTTGCATAAAGATCTTCCATTAATATTGTCATTGATTAGCCCCTGGCATTAATTTTTAAAGCATTGTTGAGATAGATAGATTGGGCAAATGCAGACTAACTCAATACCCAAATTAATTTCTTGTAAATAAGCAATCCTTTTATAATAAGGCACTCTTTACACAAAGAGTGGGAGCTGGGTTTTGGGGGAAATTTACAATAATATTCACTGAAATTGTCAGTTATAAATTTGGCGGAATAATAAACATCTTAAGTACAGCATATAGGGCATTGATGCAGTAAGTCCATGCTTGTCAGTCTGCCAGCAGTTCTTTAATTTTGGTTCAGCTGTCTTCTGCTTCCAAGAACACCATGACTTTTCAGACTTAGGTCCTCATATTACAAGTGTGTCAGAGGCAGAGTTGAGTGTACTGAGTGGAGGTTCTGCTTCGAGTTTCACTGGTACAGCTCCTGGAGCATGTCATGTGCCCTGAAGATCCAGAATGCAATGCACCATCCCATTCAGTGCATACAGGCAGGGCCACTCCCTCCCTAGGGTCCAAAAAATATTTTCAGTCATTCTTTTGTGTCCCTCAAGGTTAGTTCTCCCACATTTCCTCTCAACAGTCATGTACTTGTGTTCCCTAAGACATATCCGCTCGCCTCTCCTCACCACACTTGACTTTCCAATCAGCGTTCCTAATCCTTGTGATACGGATGTTACCTGTCCAAGAGGACCTTGTCATAGGGCCCATTTTTATGCCCTAGAGAAGCTGGTGGTTTTGAACTGCTGACCTTGCAGTACTGTGTAACCACCACCTAACTAGGGTTCATATCAACAACTATACCAGTAGGTAATATGATGACAGAGAAAGATTAAACTTACGAGAATTTTATTATTTAATTTTACAATCAATGCTCATAAAATTGGCACACAAAATATCTCAGAATGTACAACATTGAGCTAATCTTTTGCTCAAGGGTTCTTTGAAGTATTTAAGAGCAAGAAGGCAAAGGTGCACCTGATGCAAGGCATGGTATTTCAATAGCCTAACATGCAGCGGAAAGTTGGGAGGTATTAAAGGAACTTGAAGACTTGGTGCCTTTGAGAAGACAAAAAAAAATTTTTCTAATCACTGCAATCTTTATTTTTTAAATACCTTAATAATAACCCCCTATGGTTATTGAGACAGTTGCATAATTTTTTGTCACCTTGTGAAAGGGTGCCTGTCAATCAAGTTGCAGTTTGATGACCTCATTTAGAGGCACAAAAGAGACACACACCTCACTGCAGGCGAGATGCACTGACTCTATGTTTCCTGTTCCTGATGACAAGATACACGGAGCTCTGATAGAGCCCTGGAGCTGGAGAAGTCATATGGAGACCCCTGTCAGTGCTAAGATGCTTACACCTCTACTGGATCCACAAGATTTTTCATTCACTGACCTGTAATCCTACTGCATTCAGCAGCACTGCATGTGCTTCATGAGTCTGAAAAGAAATTTATAGATTTGTAGAAGATATATGGGCTACTAATAGGTTTGTAGACTTGATCTGGACAGGACTGGAATGTTTTCTCGATATTCAATTGTCTTATATATAAAGCTCTTTCTTATACACATAGTAGTGCCTATGAATTTGTTTCTCTAGTCAATCCAGACTAATGCAGGTTTTCTGTGTCCTTTCAGATAATGCTATCAAGATTGTCCCTTTGGGATTAAAAAAGAATTGTTATGATAGCCTTCGGAGTTGTGTCTTGGAGTTAATGGACCCAACAACTACTCTAGGAAGGCACTGTTTTAATTAGACCATTTTATAAAAGGCACTTCAGGAGATTAAGAAGGAGATTTTTTTTTGCCACTGTTGAGTAAGCATTGAACAGCTCACAACAAAAAAGGTAGGTCAAACCCAAATTGTCACTTAGCTACATCTTGAAAGAAAGATGAGGTTATCAGCTCCTGGAAAGATTTACTGTCTGAAGTCTCTTATAGAGAGGGTCACGATGAGTCAGAATTGATTCAATGGCACTGTGGAATTTTATAGACACTCCTCAGTATCATCAGGTTGATTGGTATTCTTGCTGACACAATAAGACAGAGTAAAACCTCCTCTGTGAGTTTCCAAGAGTGTAACTCTTTGAAAGAATATAAAGCCCTTAATCATTATGTACCAGCGCTTCTGAACAACAAGTGTTTTACCAAGAGAACAGTAGAAAGGGGAAACTGAGTGTAGGGATCTACATATAACCTCCTCCCTGGGGTATGGGTAACAGGGAAGTGGGTGAAGGGACACACCAGACAGTATATGGTAAGACAAAATAACGATACTTTGTAAGTTATCAAGGGTTCATGAGGGACAGAGAGTGGGGAGGGAGGGGAACTGTAAGGAGCTGATACCAAGGGCTTAAATAGGAGAATGTTACAAGAATGATGGTGGCAACAAATGTACAAATGTGGCTTTCATATAATAGATGTATGTATTGATTGTGATAAGAGTTGAATGAGCCCCCAATAAGATTATTTTAAATAAAAGAGTCTAAATCAACTGGATCAACTTGATAACTGCAAATTACTTAATGTGATTTTCTTGATTTCATTACTGTGTTAGTCCAGGTAGACTAGAAAAACAAATTCATAGACATTTACATGGATATAAGGGCTAGGTTTATATACAAGAGTAATGGAACATCGAGAAAGCATCTCAACCCAGTCCAATTCAAAGTCATAAGTCTGATATTAGCCCCTATGCCTGATACCAGTCTTTAAAGTCTCCTTCCAACTCACGAAGTCACAGGTCAGTGGGTATAGAATCCCATTGTTGGCAGGGGTCTCCCCATGGCTCCTAACTTCCAGGGCTCAGGGTCCATCAACAGCATCCAGTGGTGGTAAAAGCAACTCAGCGCTGGCAGGGGTCTCCAGGTGGCTTCTCCAGCTTCAGAGGTCTAGTTCCATCAAGGTAAGGCCATGTGACTTCTCCTCTGGCTCCTCCAGCTCCTTGGACACTGCCATCTTGTCTTGCCCATAGTTTGTTGTCTTGGAGACTAACTCCCAACAACTGGGGAGATAGCCATGTTCACACAGAGGCCTCATTGGCTACTCAATGGCTATCTCCAGATTAACAGGCTAGACTCCACCCCTACATCTCAATCATGAAATTGACATAGGCTCATGACTGCCACAATAACTATCGGAACAGATTTTAAAAGTCAATGGATTTTTATAATGCCCATTAGAATCAAATGAAACTGAGTAATTAACTAACCATGATTAGTGAACAGTCAGGCTGACAACTGCGATAATACTTAAGCAATGTTCACTGTTCAATTCATTTTCAGAATGTTCTGTGGTTAAACCCAATAGTACACTTGTCAAAATCTAGACCCAGTATGGGGCTGTCAAATGCAGAACATCATTTTACCTTTTGTTTTCTACTCGAATTTTATTAATCACCATTTGCTCTTCAGTTATAATGGACATGCTTCCTCCACATGCCTGTCTGCTCTGTCCCAACTGTGAAGTTCCTTAGGAGGAACTCATCTACCTCCATAGTCTTTTACTAGAACCATGTTTCCACCTTGCTGTTCTTTAGTTAATAACTGGAAATCCAAGTCCATCCTCAACACTAAAAACAAACAAAATGACAAACGGTAGCCTTTCAAACGGTAGCCATCACATTTTTATGTTGCTCCTTATTTATCTTCACTGAAACCAAACCAAACCAAACAAACAAACCCCACTGCCATTAAGTCAATACTAGCTCGTTTAATTATGGCATGGATTTAATATGAAGACTCCTCTGTTAAGTGGAAGGAGCCCTGAAGCCCTCAGGGTGAGGCGCTGCGGTAACCACAGGGAGCAGTTCAAAATCACCAGTCCCTCCACTGAAGGCAGAGGGGGGACCTCCATTCCCAGAAAGAGTCACACTCTTAGTAGCTCGCAGAGACAGTTCTGCCATGTCCTACAGTGTAGCTATAGGTGGCAGAAACTCAATGGTGGTGAGTTTGGATTTTGGTTTTTCTAGTGTATGGCATTCTACTCCGCAAATATAACTTGTCCTTGAAACCTAATTATTTTATGTTTCAAAGGAAAATTATGCTTGTGGAATAGAAGAATACTCTTCTACATGGAAATGTTCCTTTTTTTATAGGCAGGTTTTCTCAACACTGGTATTAAGATATCAGAGCCCTACTTTTTAAAAATCAGATAGCAGCCATATATATAATTGGTACATATGAATTATGGCTATCTTTCATAAAAGAAGTCTGAAATACAAAATACTAAAATAAAATTTGATGTAATATTCTTGTCAGTATTAAATAAAATCTATAAATATATCATTTCTAATAATTCTTTAAGAGCTTCTCTCACTTTGATTTCACTAGCAGCAGTGCTGATCAGTGTGAAATCTCAATTCTCCAAGAAATAACTGAAAATTCAATTTAAGACATGGAATTTAGTTAGCTTAGAACTAACAGAATTTATAATACTTACACTGAACATAGGGAAAATCGATGAGGAAAGATGTAATGCTCATATAGCGAACTATGAATCTCTAGAAACATCAAAGAAAAGTTGGATGATGAATTAGTTTGATTAAAGTAACAGGAAAAAGTTTGAGTATGATCATATCAATGAAAATGATAGATAAGGTGCTATCATTCTTCACTAGCAAATGTTTTTCAAAAATGCTGAGCTGAATAAAGCACAAACAAATAAAATATTCCCAATGATTCAGACTGTCCCTCTTTTGCAGTGGAAGTGCCCTTGAGTATAGACTTGAAAGTCAAAGTGTGGAAGTTGAATCACAAAATAAATGGGAGGTGCAGGGAAATAATCTTAAAATTCCTTCTACTGTTGCCTCTCTTCTTCTTAATCTAATTCCACAGGTGAGAGAGAAAATACATGAAAACATAGGTATCATGGGACTAGTAGGAGTCTATGTATTTACTCATTAAGCTATAATTAGTCATAATGTTTTACATACATGGAATAAGATGAAGAAAAGTACATTTCTTTTCCTTGCTGAGGCAAAGCTTCAAGGAGAGCTCCCCGCATTCCATTTGCTCACAGTGCAGGAACACAGAGGCATCCTAGCTCTGCCAGGTAAGCCATGAGAGATTAAACCCACAGATCCTCCTCAGAATAGATATGAGTCTACCGGCCCTTTTAAGTATTTACAACCTTGGGAACCCCATATGGAATTGCCATGAGTGAGTTGATTCAATGGTACTTGGGTTGTTGAGAGAATGGTGAGGCAATCGAGAAATTCAGTGCTCCATAAGCATGCCTAAAAGAAAGGAGAGTGAAGGCTTAAACGTAGTTTGTGCAAGGGCTCTGAACAAGGTGCGTGGCCAGACCTCACTTTCCTTAGCTGTCTCATGTGAGCACACTTAATACCTGAGCACATTAACTCCAGTCTAAGGAATTAGACTACAGTGCTCAGAACCATCTTTTCACAACTGAGGCATAACAAAATAATTAGCACAAAACAATAATTAAAGGGCACACATAGGTAGTTATACGAGACTGCCAGGAATGCTGGTCATGCTAAATGTCAGCATTAAGCTGCTAACAGGAAGGTTAGCAGGGCAAATCTTCCAGCTGCTCCTTGGGAGCAGCAGGAAGTTGCCCCACTCCCACCCGCAAATGCACAGTCACCGAAACTTTATGAGTCACTGTGAGTTGGAACTTACCTGATAATGGTATATTTTGTGTATAGATAGAAGTGAAATTTTATCAACATTATGGTGAGCTAGTAGATGAAATCAAGTTCATGGAAATGAGTTTATTTTGCTATCAATGCTAAATACAATAACGGCACGCAGGGTTTGAGGTGCAAAGTAAAATAAAACACAAGCCAAAATCTTTTCATGACATATTTAACCTAAAAATTAATACCTTACAAAAATACTGGAAGGAGAATTTAGAAGCAGAATTGTCAACAGGCTCATAGATTTAAATTAGACAAGATGCAGTTGAGGTTACTGCTGGTATGTCATCAGTTTGATCTGACTCCTGCACACAAGGCACAACTGAACACACATTGTCCAGCCAGTGTATCCTCACAGTGACTTTTATGTATCAGTCTACTCATGCAGATACTGTGTCGATTGATCTGAGAAATTAAATGATCAGTTTTTCTAAACCCTTTTAATCTCATTAAAAATAAGGAAATCTGAGAAGCTGCCACAGTCTAAACTAAGGTTTTGAATAATGAGTGATGTTCTACTAAAGTCAACAAGAAATTAGAAAATGCATGAGGATATCTGTGGCAGTCATATGCTAATGTTAATTTTATAATTGAAATGTAGGGGTGGAGCCTGACCTGTTAATCAGGAGAAAGCCATTGAGTAGCTGATGAGGCGTCTGTGTGGGCATGGCTTTCACCTGAGACTCCTGGGAAATCTCGCGATATTTCCCTCATGAAGATGAGAAGTTATCTTCCCCAGTTGTTGGGAGTTAGTTTCAGAGAGGCTTAATCATGGAAAAGAGAAGATGCAGCCTCCTAGAAGCTGGAGGAGCCAGCAGAGAGACCACTCGGCTTTGCCCTGATGAAGACAGACCTCTGAAGCTGGAGTGGCATGCTGTTGATGGAACTGAGCCCTGGAAGCGAGGAGCCATGGGGAGACCCCTGCCAGCGCCAGAATTCTGCACCCACTGACCTGTGACTTCCTTAGTCGGAAGCAGATTTTATAGACTGACTTTGGGCATATGGGTTAATATTGGACTTATGACTTTTCACTGGACTGGATTGGGATGCCTTCTTAGTGTCACATTTCTTTTGTATATAAACCCTTTGCTTAGACCTATATGCGTGTCTCTGAAATTTGTTCCTATAGTCTATATGCTCTAAAAATTTATATGCAGAATGTTGACTCACATTTGAAAATTACACTTGACAATTTTGTATATGTATATAAACTATATGTGTCTTTCCATATTTTTACTTAACTAATTTAATTAGATATATCACTGCTAAAACTAGGGTCGGTAGTTGGAAACAACTTCCATATTTTTCAAATCATAAGACACACATCCCCCACCTCCCCATAAAGTGGGGGGAAATGAGGGTACAGATTATGATCCAAAGGTGTAGTACCCCAGAACATTTTAGTATACTGGTACTGTTTGGTTCAGAATATAGTTTTCTTATTTACCTGCTCTAAAAACTAGATGTGTCTTATGGTCCAAAAAAATAGAAGCTTATGTATGGGAGAAAGATGAGACTTTCCACCTCCTTAAAATCCCTACAGTCTTGGACGCCCACAGGGGCAGTTCCACTATGTTGCACAGGGCCACTCAGTATTAGAATGGACTCTGTGAGAGTAAGTATTTGTGGCTCTGTACTTTAAAATTTCTCTCAAATGCTCTTTCTTAATAATAACCTTAGATATTAAAAATAATGTTATCATTAATTGCCAGAGTTGGCATGGACTCATGGTAACCCTATAAGAATATAACAAAATGGTGTGTAAACCTGTATCACTTGCATAATCTGTAGTATAATTGAGCCTATTGCTGCTACTGCCATAATTTTTAATACTATCTGATGAAGAGACACAACTTCCAACACTATATTGAGCAATATTGATATTAGACTGTTATCCATAGGGATCAATTACATAATTTTAGGAAGTACATCAACAGGTTTTACTTCCTAATCTCTTTCTTATTCTGGAAAGTCCAGTGAAATCTGTCTACCATGGGTGACTCTATTAATAGTAGAAATACTGGTAACATAATTTCCAGCATCTTACTAACTTGCAAGTCACAGCAGTATGATAGACTGACATATTAAGTATTTAACAAGATTGGGAAAGCTGCCAATTAAAGTCCTTCAAGAAGTAGATGCCAAAACTGATTAGATGTATAAGAGAGATTCTTGGGGAAATACTTGTGAAGGACACAATAAAGGAAGTAGAAATTCACACTGCAATGCAAATCTAGCCTGTTACTGACAGGATGCAGGAAGGAGGATTTTGCAGCTTGAGAGTCTCTGCTTGCAGTATGATTCTTAAAAAGGGTTTGCCAGATCAGAGGAAAGTGCACAGGCAACCTTGCCTATTAGTTCAATTTTGAGAACCGCAGAAATGAGTTGACACTAGAAAAGGTAGTCCTCCCAGTTTATAGAAATCCAATCTACAAACAACGCATATTTGTCTTTTAATGTAAATCAAATTTGTACACAGGTTTAAAGGACTGGCCAATACTATTTGCTTCAAATTCTTCATCACAGTCACTATCAATTGCTGTACATGCAGCTTTATGTTTAACTTGGCATATAATTCACATATCAATCAAACTTCAAACTCCCTGCCAATCAGTAGATAGCAACACATAATGATCATATAAGACAGGGTGGAACTTCCCTGTGGGGTATTGAAGCTATAGTTCTTTAAGGAAGTAGAGAGCCCCATCTTCATCCCATGAAACTCTTCATGGTTTCATATTACCCATCTTGAGGTTAGCAGTTCAAAACATTACCCACTGCACCAGAATGGCTCCTCATAAATCACGGAGTTTAATCATATTACAAAGAGTTGTACAATCACCACCACAATCAATTTTAAAATACTTTCTTCTGTTGAATAATTGTTGTTAGCTCCCATACAGTTTTTAAATCATTGAAAAAAATTTCTTATGCAAAGTACAGCTAACTAAAATGATATTAAAATTCTGACTCTGCTACAACTCCACTTACAGACAAAGATGGAGTGACTATTGGATCTCCTTTATAACACAGGGTTTGCCTTTCTCTCAAATATGCTAAATCATTACCCATGAATATTCCCAACAGGAACGAGATGCGGGAACACTGGTATGTGTGTGTGAGTGTGTGTGTGTATGTGTGTGTGAATGTGTGTGAATGTGTGTGAGTGTGTGTGTGTGTGTGTGTGTAAATGAGACTGTCAGCAAACCATTGTTCCTTTTACAGGAGAACTGTCTCATTTTTATAGCTTCCCCCAGCAAAGACAAAAATTGCAAACAAATAAAATATATACTTCCCATATTTAAAAACAATATTATTATAATTTCTTATCAAAGGGCAGAGAGAAATATCCATGTATCATCAGAATAAAACAGATTGGAAATCATGCAGATAGATGAGCAACTTGAACAGGGCCAGCTGAGGATGCTGGGGGACGGGGGTCCAACCTTGACAAGTGGTAGATGATCTGGTTTCTTCTCAGCTTTTTAAAGTGGTCCAAAGTCTGAGATTGTCCTGCTCATTCTAGTTTTGAGGAGCCGCTTCCATCCCTCCCTTGCCCTCTCACCAAACACCTCCACCACCACACCTGATTGTTTTTACTCCTACCTGTGAGAGAGTGTCTCTGGATTACTCTCCTGACTAAGCTCTGGTTTCCATCAGGTGCAAATTCTTCTAATGATTGAACCATGGAACTAAGAGAAATCTCTTAAAGAACAAAATATACTAAATCAAGGTGGCAGAAGAAGTTTGTCATCAATTGCTTACTTAAAGGTTAACATTTCAAACCTACCAATCAGCTTTATGGGAAGAGGGCCTGGCAATTTGCTTCCATGGCAATCAAAACCGAGATAATTTATCTAGCAGTCCCACCATATCACACACTGTGTAGTATGAGTCAAGTGTCTGCTGACTGGTAGCTAACAACAATAAATCGACTCAAACATTGAAACCTATTGCCAGAAAGTCTGCTCTATTTCACAGTAACCCTTTAGGCCTTATGATAAGATGAAGATGCTAAGGTGCACATAAGAATGCTTCTTCTAAGCACGTTCTTTATTCTCCATAGTTTTATATGCATGTGAAAGTTGGATATTAAATAATGAAGACTGAAGAAGAAACTAGGTGTCAGAATTGCAGTGCTGGAGAGGAATATTCAAAGTATCATAGAGTTCTAAAAGAACAAACCAATCTGTAGTTGTGGCAGTCACTGCTCTGTGTCAGTTTCAGCACTGAAATTGTAGGAGTGGGGTCTAGGCTGTCAAGGTGGAGCTAGCCAATGAGGTCTCTGTGTGGGCATGACTTTCTCCTGAGAATTCTGGGAAATCTTGCAGTATTGGCCAATTGGAAGTGAGGGACTTGACTCAGTCTCTTGGAGATCATCTACCCACAAGACAACATTACAGCATAATATAAACCTTGAGTCCTGGAGACTGGAGGAGTCAGAGGAGAAACCACACGGATTTACCCTGATGGAGCCAGATGTCTGGGGCCAGAGAAGCCACGTGGAGACTCTTGCCATGGCTGAGATGCTTGGGAAGCCACAGAGAGGACCCTGCCAGTGCTGCAATGCTTCTCCCGCCAGTGGATCCTGCTGATGGACCCTGAGCCCTGGAAACAAGGAGCCATGAGGAGACCCCTGCCAGTGCTGGGATGATTCTACTGCTGCTGGATACACAAGACTCTGCACCCACTGGCCTTTGGTTGTCTTGGTGTGAGTCAGTCGGAAGGAGACATTATAGATTGGTATTGGACCTATGGGCTAATATCAGACTTATGACCTTGGACTGGCCCAGGTTGGGATGCTTTTTCAATGTTCCATTCCTCTCATATATAAACCTTTCTCTTATATCCATATGCTTGTTTATGAATTTGTTTCTCTAGTCTACCCAGACTAACACAGTAGTGAAAGAAGCAAGGACAGAGTTTTCTTTAAAGGTAACGGAGACAAGACTTCATCTTACATACTTTGCACACATGATCAGGAAAGATAAGTCCCAGGAGAAGGTAACGCGGAGGGTTATCAAAAAAGAGGAAGGTACTCAAAGAGATGAATTCACAGTGTTGCTGCATCAATGGGCTTAGGCATAGGAACAATTGTGAGGACATCACAGGGCTGTGCAATGTTCCCTTCTATTGTGCATAAAGTCACTATGGGTCAGAGATGACTAGATGACACCTAACAGCAGCAGCAGCAACAACATAGTGTTTGAAAAGTGGAAATCTCTATGGAACTCAATAGCCACATCTTTCACAGGTGGAACAGTTGGTGGCTTTGAACCTCAGATATTCCAGTTAGAAATTGGACAGTTGACCCCTTTACCACCAGAGCATCTTACATCAAAAGCAGCACATGGAAATCCACAGCTTGGTATAAAGACACCTATGGAGCATGTGCATGTCTCTGAGGATAAAGCAGAGATGTTATGCACTGTGCACATGAGGGGGTACCAAAAATTGAAATATTTTTCAAAGCCATGTATTTAAATTATTATTTTTTAATAAATCACTTTATTGGAAGCCCATACAACTCCTATCACAATCAATACATATGTCAATTGTATTCAGAAAACATTTGCATATTTATTGCCATCGTCATTCTCAAAATATCCTCCTTCTACTTGGAGCTGCAGTATCAGCTCCCCATATTTCCCTTTCCTCCACATCCCTCTTCCCCCATGAACCCTTAATAATTTACAAATTGTCATCATTTTGTCATATCGTACACTATCTGATGTGTCTATACATCTACTTCACTGTTTTCCGTATCCCAGGTAGGAAGTTATATGTAGATCCCTACAATTGGTTTCCCATTTCTACTCTATCTTCCCTCCACCCTTCGGGTATCACCACTCTGACCCCTGGTCCTGAAGGGTTCATCTGTCCTGAATTCCCATATATGAAAATGTTCCCAATCATTGGCCATAAGAGAAATGCAAATCAAAACAAAATACCACCTAACACCCTCAAGGATAGTCCAATTAAAAAAATCAGAAAGCAACAAGTGTCAGAGGGGCTGTGGGGAGACAAGAACGCTTATCCACTGCTGGTGGACCTGTACAACCACTATGGAAGTCAATTTGGTAATATCTAAAACAGATGGAAATTGAGTAGCATATGACCCAGCAATCCTCCTACTGGGCATATACCCAGAAGAGGCAAGCAACAAACCACAACCAGACAGAGATCTGTGCCCCAGTGTTCATCGCAGCACAGATCATAAATGCAAGGAGTTGGAAGCAGTCCACATTTCCATCAACTGATGAACGGATTAAAACTGTGGTACATACATACAATAGAATACTATGCATTGCTGAAAAGTAGTGATGAATGCTGAAGCACATCACTGCATGGGAAACTGGAAGGAACTTATGCTAAGTCAAGTAAGCCAAGCATAAAAGGACAAGTATAACATGAGTCCGTTGAGGTAAGCTTAAAAAAATGCAAAACGAACATAGGGGAAAAGCTACTGTATATAGAAAGGCCTGGGGGGAGGCCCAGGTAGTGTGGCATGAGCCAGACCAAATCCAGGCCTACATAAGATAGACAACTGCGGGGTGTGTGTGTGGGGGGGGCAGAGCAGAGAGAGTGATGTGTAGAGAGGGAATGGGGTAACCAATCCACCCAAGCAGAGTGTATTGTTTATGTCTCTTCAGGAAAGAGGGACCAAACTTAAACCTGGTGTTCCAGGATATGAATGCAGCATGATGGCATGGAACAGGGAGCCAGTGGAGAGCTCTGAGGGCCCAGCCCCAATCCCAGCTACATGGACTCTCCCCCCAGGGGACTTTGCTTTGGAGGACAGCCTTTGGGAAGTGGAACATGCCTGATGAGAGCACATGAGAACAAATGAAGGGGGAGGAAGAGAGAATGGCATGCCTCCTGGTCCACCGAGCCTTTAGGATTATATCCCCTCTCAGTACAACCAATTCACAAAAAGGATCATATGAACAGCCCCACTATGAAGCATGGCATCTCTCGCTGAGCCAAGATATGTAAATTATTTTACAAATATTATCACCTTAAAGTCCTCTCCATTATACCTAATACATTTGTCAAATCTGTGAATCCATTCTTGGAAACATTTTTCAAATTTATCTGTTTGGATGGCTGCCAGCACCATCCTCATTTATTTCTTCACCTCTCTACGTCATCAAATCACTGTTCTTCCATGTGCCTCTTCATTTATGGAAACAAAAATAATTTGTATGGAATGTTGTCAGGGGAGTACAGTGTGTGGGGCAGGAGAGACATGCTGGTTTTTTTTTTAAACCCAAAATCAGCACACCGAAATAGCTGTGTGAGCAGGTACAGTTTCATGGTGGCAAAACCAGTGACCCATCTGTCACACTTCAGGCCTGTTTTGTCACACACCATCACATTCTTTTTTCAGAAGCTCTAAATTGAAACCTTGATTAGAAGTCTAAGTCTGGTCTGGTGAAATGAACTCCAAATTCACTATGAGCAGACATTTGCATCTGTTGGGAGAAGTTAACGAATGTCCGGAATGAAGTGTGTCATCAATCGATATTTCATCCTTTTTGAAACCAGAAAACCACTTATATACTAGAGTTTTCCCCATAGTGTTGCCCTTGTAACCTTTGTTCAACCTCATAACAGTTTCTGCATCAATTTTACCAAGCAGAAAACAAAATTTCACAGTCAAATGCTGTTCTCTCATGTTGACCATCACAAAAGAACACATTTTAAATGAAACTGCTTTTACAAAAAAAATTCACTGTGACCAAAAAGAACCTTCCCAAGTGATTCCATTGGGTGCACTAACTCGGAGCGAGTTATTTGATGGTCACCAAGTGGGAAAAATGTGTATCATGAAAGCTCTGCTCCACCCAGTGCAATCATGGTTTTGGGGGAGAGTTACCCCTTTATATGCTTTTAACTGTTAATGTTGGATGACCTCCCATAGAAGAAATCATCCATTTTGGACACCTTAGAATCTGAGTTTATGTGATAATCGAATGTGACTTTTGTGATGGGGAGAAGCCTAGATGCCCATGTCTTGCTGGGTTCTCTGCATTACAGAGAATGACAGCCAGTGCCGAGAGCTTTGCTGGCTTGTTGCTAACATCTTAATAAAAAATAACATTCTGCTCTTTCATTCAAGTTGTGCAAATTATCCTTTTACAGCCCTATTTCTTTCAAAGAGGGAAAATTCAGGAGGCTGGTGGAGGTGGTTATTTCTTCTGTTCCTGAACACAGGATAATAACATCAGAATATTTTCACAGCAAGCAAAAAATATATACAATACTGACAGCAGGTGGCATCGCATGTGTCAAATTAACTTTGTCCAAATAAATACTTCTTTACGATCCCCAACTGTGTGGAAAAGTAGAAACCCATGAGAGTCTCCCTCTTAATATGAAGAAATATGCTTCTGGTGGTTCCATAAGATAAAGCAATATGTTTGCAGTGGATTATTAGAAACTTTTTACTTTATCTTTTCTCCTTTAATTTTACCTCAGAATAAGCTGCAAATCCTTTTCTCCCTTTAAATAAAAATCAGATGGTGGTTGTTATAGTAAAACAAGGATCAGAGATGGCGAATGTCCTGCCATCTGTACTATTCCCCCTTCGCCCATCCCATGCTATTCACTACTTAAAAAAAAATCTTAAAATGGAATTCAAGAGGATATTTTAAGAAAATAAAAATTTAAAAAGAATTATAAAGTTAACAATGACATAAAATTTATGGACACAATATTAAGTAATTAAATATCAAATTAAGTATTAAATATCAAGGGAGCTTTAGGGAAACCTCAAAGCGAATTTTATTGGCATTCGGGATTAGATCAAATACCTTTGAATTTTCTGCCAAGTGGCTCCATTCCTTTAACAAATACTGAAGTCTTCACTTATCTATTATATCTTCTCTCAAACTTCCAATAATTTCCTTTTCTCTAAATCTGTAGGTCTCTTTAATTTTATTACATTGGCAAATAGACCTGACTCTATAGACTATTTGAAGAAGCATTTTCCAATAAAAACTAGTTAGTTTATGACACAATATCTTAGCTGTTCATGTTCACACCTTAGTGGAACAGATTGTGGAAGGTCTTTGTTCACTCCAATCATGTGACATGTGTACTGTTCCTTTAGGTATCTAAATCTAAAGAAATATGTATTCGGATCTTATGTATTCGTATGTATGTGATAGATGGAAAGTGTGTGGCATGTTTAAACTTTCTCAAACGATTTCTCAATCTAACAAAATAATCAGTTTCCTATTGGACCTAAGTTAAAAGGCATGCACTATTTGTAAGTTAAGACATCAGAAATAGGCCTTAGGTTTCCTAATGCTGAGAAAATTATTTTTGACCAATGTTCAATTTGTTATTTCTCCTGCTGATAAGAATCAATTAAATGTGCAAGAACACCAATTGTGTGCATTTGAGAAGCTGAAGAAGGGGAAATAACATAGCAAATACTGTTTCATAGCATTTTTCTTGAGAACAGTATGCCATGTCTTATAGGCCAAATGATGCATAATTCAATGTATGACATTTAAAGGAACACTTACAGAAAATTGAGATGACAATTAAATATGCTTTTAAAGTATGTTGTTTCAGTGAGAGAAAATTAGGTTATAATCGAGCACTTTAAAGTGCACAGAGAAGCAGTCTATGAATGTATTCAGTGGAATTGCATTAACATTGTGAATATTTTGACTAAAAGAAAAGGAGCATCTTGTTATTTGTAATTAAACCTTTGTTGGAGGCATTTTTATTTATGAACAGAATGATCTAATCATATATAATTATAATTTCTCCTTTTTCTTTGAAGAATGGAAAACAAGACATGTATCTATAACAAGGCTCCCAAATTCATCACAAGAGTACCCGTCTAATCTGTAGGAATTTACACCTCAATTGAGATGAAATAGAGAAAATTTTCAGTAGGACAACTTTATTCTCAGAACTCAAACAAACACAAATTAAAATTAATGAAAATTGTCCTGTCTTCTCTATTCCTAACCGTGCTACAAAAATCTAATGAAGTTGTTGAGGAACATGAAGTTGCAGTAAATAAAATATTTATTTCCTTTCATTAAAAAGCAAAGTGCTATACCTTTTAAGATAAACAGAATATTTAGAGCATCTGCATTTTAATTGTATTGTAGAAAAAGGAAACAAAATATTACAAAGAACTAAGTAGAGAAATATTTAATTTTTTATTTCCTTTTCACTCCTTCGTATATGAGATAATTTTGTTCCAAAAACTAAAGGATCCAATGCAATGTGTTTTAGTTCAGTGCAGTATGATAGTTGTTGAAATTTTAACTGAGGGCATGTTATTTAAATCATGTGATATTGGAATGTCTGTTCATGTTTCTTCTGCTCTGTTGTTGGTGTTAGGTGGCATCGAGTGGGCTCTGACCCATAGCAGCCCAAGTCCAGAGACACGAGCCCCATACCGTCCTGTGCCGTCCTTGTCATTGTTCCTGTGCCTGAGCCCAATGATGCAATCATGGTGTTGCTCCACCTCATAGCACCCTCCTCTTTATTGCTGCGCTTCCTCTTTAGGAAGCATGATGCTGTCTCCAGCGACTCGCTTTTCCGACCTGTCAAATTACGTAAGACGGCGTCTGCCATCCTTCCTTACAAGTGCGTCAAGTGCTCCTCACTTTCACCGGCGCCTCGCAGGCTGTTCCTGAGCGTTCCTCCAACCTTGATGCCACATTCTTCCTCATGAAGCAGCTTCTCTGATGATTTGCTCAGCACACCGATCAAACCAGTATGGTGACATGTTCCCTTATCCAGAGGCGGAAATATAATTTTGGGTCAATAATGGACTTTGAAATTAAATGACAGAGATAAGGCATCCAAGACAGCAGCGGACAGGGCAGATGCTTTCATTTCGACACCTCACATGGCATTTGTAAGTGCAACTGATCATGATGCGATACAGTCGCTTCCTTCTGTCAGTTGCTATCCGAGAAGTACAACTGGGAATGGCGTGAAAAATGCTTCCATGTTATTTATATTTCCATTCAAAATTAGAGAAAAATGGAGCAGTATTTTATATGCATGAAAATGTGCTCACATTAAAATGGGCACATGCTGCCTAGAAACTAGTATTATTAGAAGCTTAATGTTCACTAAAATAGCAGAAATTTTGAATAAAAGCATACTCCTTATAATCAGATAAACCCATCATCACCCAGTTAATTTAGATTAGTGGGACCAGGTAGGCAGTTTTAGGAATATAAACTACCACATCTTTCTCCTATAGAATGTCTGCACATCTTTCTCCTATAGAATGTCTGGTATACTTATACTGTGAACCTTTTGATTAGTGTGTCAAGTGCTTAGCTACTGTATTCTGTATTCTGTACGGTTAGAAAACCTGAATTCAGTCATAGTGTTGACTAGCTTTATCACCCCAAATAAGTAACTCATCTCCTTAAAGCTCAATTTTTTGAAGTACAAAACATTAGAAAATTGCTTTTATTGAGTTCTTACAGAATTGAATTATTTAAGGATCATGGTACAAAATGTGGCATAAGTTCATCAATTACTATTACAGGAACATGCACTTCTAAATATGGTTATTATTTGTATGCTATATTGTCAAATATTTTATAGTAATGTCTAAAACTATTGGTACATAAATGTGAGTTCTTGAGAAAAATGATTCTTAATTATCTGTGTATATTCTCTTACTTATCCCCAAGAAGAAATCATGAACTTAGGAAAATGTAGTACAATTTCTACATAAAACATTGTAAAATATTAAAATTTGATAGCAAAACCATTACCTCTTATTCACTAAATTGTTTGCTTTTAACCATGTTTGCTAACTTTAAGGTCTATTATTATGCTTACCCACTACGTGTCTGCCAATGGTGGCTTGCTTATTGCTGTGATGCTAGGATTGATGCCACTGGTATATCCAATGTCAGCAGGTTCACCCATGGCAGATAGCAGAGCTTCCAGACTAAGACTGATGAAGAAAAAAAGATGCCATATAAATATGAAACAAAAGCTACAAAAATATTAAGATAAATCTATTGGATTGGAAGGTACTCCAGCAATGATTTGGGAAGCAGTGCCTGCTCAAAGTAAATTTAATGGCATGGATAGAGCAAGGTATTTCAGACCTTCATTGGCTGATATGCTAAGACTCCAAATGAGAAGAAACAGCTGCTAATATTCATTGAAGGTTAAATGTGGAATGTATCAAGTATGAACGTAGAGAAACTGGAAATAATCACAAATTAAATGGAAGGCATAAAAATCAGTATCCTAGGCATTAGTGAACCTGGTATTTATCATTTTAAATAAAACAGCTATCTGAGCTATTATTCCAAAAAGGACACATTGGAGAGGAATGGCATTACTGTCATTTTCACAAAGAAAATATCAAGATCTGTCTTGAAAAGCCACCATATCAGTGGTAGGATACTATCCATACTTTTACAGGGAAATCCCATAATTTTAAATTTATATTTAAAGATATTTTAAATTTATATCAAAGAGATATTTTAAATTTATATCAAAGATGTGGACATTGAACATGTTTACAAAATTATGCAGTGTGAAATTTTTGAAATATGCAATCAAGTTGCATGGACTGGTGATTACTATGTAAATATTGGAAACACAAAATCCAGACTCCACAGTTGTAAATGTTTTATGTTGGTGATGGAAACAATGCCAGAGAATGCATTGTAGAACTCTGCAAATCCTATTGTTGTAAGGATTAAGGATAAGGCTTATCTAGTCCTGCAAACATGCACAGTGTTGGAAAGCCACAGGGTCAGTTGAACCCTGTCCTAGAGAGGCACTACAAGTTGGAAACAACTTGATGGGAATTAGTGAGTGAGTCACTGTAAATTCTTTTCTCATCAAAATAAATGGTGATCTAGCCAGATGAAATGCAAAGGATTCAACTTGACAATATAAAGAGCAATAAATGAGAGAGAGTAGATCAATAGAATCAGTCAGAATGAGCTAGGGGCTAATGGTTGAGTACTCATATGCAAGGACAACTTTCAGTTGAAGAAATTAGAGACGAGTGCAGGACAGTCAAGGTGTGGCCTTGAATACATTCTACTTGGACTTTGAATTATCTCAATAATACATTTGATATAATGCACACTGATGTACATATGAGTATGGGATGGCATAAAAGACATCTTACATGATGGAATTGTAAAAGTTATTAAAAAGTGAGAAGAAAAAGTTTTAAATGTTAGAAAATACCCTGATACTTGCTTTTAAAAATGGAATGTTAGAAACAGAAACACTACCCTTGCATCAGTACTGACTCATCATGCCAACAGCTGCTTTTGGTTTCTGTGACTCTATAGAGGAGTAAAAACCCTCCTCTTTCTCCCACAGGAAAGCTGGTGGTTTCAAATGGCTGACCTTGTTGAATACAGTTTAATGTGTAATCACTATGCCACAGGAGTGTAATAGACAGGTATAAAGGAAGACAATATATACATAAAGGAAAATAAATGACTCAAAATAGTTGAACCAAAGATGCCAAAGGGTGACTCAAAAAGACAAAGGAAAGCCTTCATGAAATGTAGTAAGGCCTGGAATTAAAAAACCAAAAGGGAAGAACATGGTGGACGTTTATTAATCTTAAAGCAAAAACCCAAAACTAGAAAGACATGCAAGCCTTGAGCTGAAACGTTGAAATAGAAATAGTATATGGCAAATATTTAACAGCTCGGGAAGCATTAAAAGAAGATTAAAGGATACAGTGCATCAAAATGAAATGCTTGATATGAAACCATTACACAAGGCAGCAGATAATCAGGCTGTGATGGACCCAAAGGAAGAAGTGTAAGATGCACCAAAGTATTTCCAAAAAAATAAAAACAGGTTCCAGACACTCAATGAATACCAATAAAAATGTATCAACAAGTGAATACAGCCCTGGAGTCACTTACTTACCTCTGTTAAGATAAAATTTGGAAAACAACTACACGATCAACCAACTGTAAGAGATTCATATCAGTGTCCATTAAAAAGAAGAAAGACCCAATAGGATGAGGATAATATCTAATAATGTGATTAATATGGCATATAGGTTAAATTCTGCTGAAGATATTCCAAAGAAGTTGCATTGATGGAACTGCCAAAATACAGACCTGATTCATAAGAGGGAATGGAATTTAGAAAATCATTGCGGATGTCAGATTAATCTTAGTTGAAAACAGAGAATTCTATAGAGATGCTTGCCTGTGTTCTAATGATTGCGCAAAGGCATTTTACTGTGTGCATTAAAACAAATTATACATAGCATTGCACTGAATGGAAGTTCCAGAACATTTAATTGTGCTCATGCAGAGACTGTGCATTGAACAAGAGGCAGTTATTCATTCTATCAAGGACATGCAGTGTAACTTACAGTCGGGAAAGGTGTGTATCAGGGTTGTATGTTTTCATCATACTCCTTCAACCTGAATGCTGAGTAAATAATCTTGGAAAATGGGCTATATGAAGAAGAAACTAAGAAGAATGCAATATTGGGATCAGAACCAGAGTCATTAACAGTTTGTGATATGTAGAGAACCCAGTTTACAAGCTGAAAGTGAAAAGGAGTTGCAAATTTACTGATGAAGAAACGCCTACAATATGGATTATCCCTCAAATAAATACTCCTTATACTTTTACCAATAAACAACATTATAATAAATGAAGAACATATACAAGTTGTTGAGAATATCATTTTGCTAGGACCTACAATGAAGACTTATGTAAGCAGTAATGAGAATTAAACCACTCATGCATTGATACTATCTGCTGAACAAGCTATTGTTAAAATGTTAAATATTAAAAATGTCACTCTGAAGAACAGGGTGCATCTTACCCAAGCTATGATATTTCCCATCAGTTCCTATGCAGGCAAAATCTTGGAAATGAGTAAAAAAGACTAAGACAACAAGAATTTTTTTAATCTTTGAATATTAGTATTGATAAAGAATATTTATAATTAGGACCAACATTTTTCACACACATACATGTTGTGCCATACTTGGTGCCTGGTTCGTGTAGTACAATTACATGTGGATTTACATATTAATTACACATATGTTCTGTGGCTTATACATCACACTCATAGAAAACTTTGAACTGTTTGTTTACATGAGCTATCCAAACATTTTTTAAAATTTTTATGATTTCCAGAAAGGCCATAATACAAAATGGTTTCTGTATTTGCAATTATACAGTTAGTTGAACTTAGCAATATTAAATTACCATTGACTTTTTATTAACTGAATATATTAAAAAGTTTTGAAAGTATAAAACATATTATTAAAGAAAACATTATTGAAAGTTTTACTGTATTTATGTTTAGTCATTTTAGTCATTAGTCAATAGAAAATACAAGTAAATTAGAATTCCTTAAATTAATATGTAAAAATAAATACAAGGAAATGCTATAACCTATTCAAAAATATTTAATGGCAAATTTGGTTTAAGGGTCTGCAAATATCAAAACTGTGCTTAAAGTTATTTAAAAAGGACACACTTCTTAAAATTTTAAAATACGTAAAACAAAGTTTACATTCATGTAATCTTAGGAATTATGGCAACATATATTGGATGAATGATTCAAAGTAAATAATAAATAATTCAGACGCTTCAATGACTCCTGGTTGCCTTTACTGTCTGTGGTAATATGTTTTCCAAATGATGTTTATATCCATATTATTTTCTTAAAAATATTCTTAAATTTGGGCCTGAGCCCCGGTGGCGTAGGTGGTTGGGTGCGGGACTGAGGCCTGCGGGCTTGGTGGTTCAAATCCAGTGGCGGCTCTCAGGAGCGGCACTGGGTGGTTCCCACAACCACCAGAGGGCGGTGAGGACCACAAAAACAACAACAACAACAACAAAAAACAAACAAAAATATTCTTAAATTTGAAGTACTGCTTAAGTTATAAGAAAATAATAGAGCTCAAACATGAAACAATACTCAAAATTATATTTATATACGATGTCTAGGACATTGCCTTGCCATTATTAGAGACAACAGGAAAAACATAGACTATCTACCTGTTCAAGATAGTTATCAGTTTGATTTTGGGTGAAATAATTAGCCCTTGAATAAGTCATATTTTAAATATATCTAGTTCATTTTTATTGTATTATCATGTTTTTAATTGAAGATATTTCTGTCTTTATTATATCACATAAAACATATAGCAAAGACTTTATTATAACCTCTACATGTAGCAGTATTTTCTTTTACTAGAAATGTTTAAAAATATACATCTTTAAAATTTATAGAAAGTTATGATATCTGTAAGAGTTCCCAGTATAATGATTTTAAAAGTATATATGTATATATATTTCTCATAAAACACATAATTGTATGTAAAAGACATTTAGAAAAATCTATCTAGAATTTTGTGAGCTATCACGTAAAAGGACATGGCTGTTTCTAATATGTAGAAGGAACTAGACTGGAGTTGACTTGGAAGATTCTGCATAGACATAAGGATTAACACAGAATGAACTCAGCTGACTGCTTAAAAAATCTTGTGTGTCTTGGAACAAAGGGACTGATGGCAAAAGATGTTGGATGGCAAAAGATAATTCTACTGCAAACACAAGGAGTTCATATTTCCTATTCTGTTTTATCATAAGCTTCATAAAAACTGAAAAAAATCAAGAAAAATTATATCTTAAAGAGTATTATTGTTCCATTGAGTTCACAAACTGCAAATGAACAGTAAGAGGGTTTTTTGTTATTACATCAATTATTTTATACATTATTTCCAATTTTATGTTTAAGGAACTTCAGACATTTCTTCAATGCTGTTTTCTTCACACTTGACTGGTTTACTCCAACAGCTAAATAGTTTAAATCTAAAATTCCCAAAATGAAATTAAGCACTTTAGACACTCTGGATGCTTTTCAATTTTGCTTCACCTTTATAAAGCATAAAATATTATACTTTTAAACAGATATAATTTCATGTCTTTCACTTAACTTACTTTATGAAGTCAGATGATAGTAATATAAACCATTCAAAAATATATACCCAATGGCTAACCTAATGGCAATATCAGTGCTTTGTCACTATGCTTTGGTCTGTACACACAAGATCAGTGGTTTTAAACTATCCAACAGCTCTTCAAAAATAGGATGATGCTTTCTCTATTCTGGTGAAGAGTTTAAGGCTCCAAGATTCACAGGGGCAGTTCTAGCCTATCCTATGAAGTCACTAGAAGTCAGCATTGACTTGATGGCAGTGGAAGGGAGGCTTCAGTGGGATGATTGATAATGTTCTCTAATATAAAATGATAGTTATATCTGTAAGGTGAAACAGAGATAAGTCATAGGTGCATAAATGGATTTTTGAGTTGTGCTTAATTCTCACCCTAAACTAAGAATGTATGGCTTTTATGACATGGACCTGCTTGATGCTCAATAACACATGAAAAGATTGCTGAACAGGGGGGACAGAGTATGGAGTTTCTGAGGGAGTGCCAAAGATATACTTTGGGGCCAGGGTGTGGCACCCCACCAGACTCAACCAGGGTACATTCCTGGAGGTCAACGAACAGACCTTAAACTATTTACAGGTTTTTCTTTTGTTATTATTATTTTACTTATTTGTATATTTTCTGTACATACTTCTTTTCTTGCTGTTGTTATTGTTTCATTTTCTTTTGTTGCTTCATCTTGCAATGTCTTAGTTTTGTTTTTCTGTATATATTATCTCTGCAAGTCTATCTAGATAAGATAGGCTGAAAGAACAGTCTGGGGGAGAAAGCAATGGGACTGATGGTTCTGGAGGGACATGGAAGATGAGGAGGTGGAGGAAAGGAGGTGATGTTGACCAATCCAGGGATAAGGAAACAGCAAATGATCCAGAATCAGTGACGAGGTGTGTGTGAGAGATCTGATATGGATTGTTCAAGAGTAATGTAACAGAGATAAATTACTGAAACCCAAATGGAGGCTGAGCATGATAGTGGGACAAGAGGAGAGCAAAAGGAAATAGAAGAGATAACTGGGAGGCAAAGGACATTTATAGAGGTTCAAAGACAGGCATGTACATAGGTAAATATATTTATATATGATGGGGAAATGTATCTACATGCATATAATGATAGGGTTTGCATTAAGGCAGCAAAGGGTCATAGGACCTCCACTCAAATACTTTCTCGATGCAAGAACACTTTGTTCTATTAAAGTGGTATTCCAAATGCTCACCTTCCTGACACAATCACTGAAGACAAATGTGTGCATAAGCAAAATTGGTGAAGAAAGCTGATGGTGCCCAGCTATCAAAGACTATAGCATCTGGAGTCTTAAAGGCTTGAAACTAAGCAAGTGGCCACATAGCTCAGAAGCAAAAAAGCCTACATGGAAGAACTACACCAGCCTGTGTGACCACGAGGTATCAAATGGATCAATTATCAGACATCAAAGAAATAGAAATCATAACATTGCATTCCCGCCTTCTTGATATGATCTCTGAAGACAAATATGTGCATAAGCAAATGTGGCAAAGAAAGCTGATGGTACCAACAAAAGATATAGCAGCTGGGGTATTAAAGACTTGAGGGGAAACAAGTGACCATCTAGCTCAGAAGCAAAAAAGCCCACATGAAAGAAGCATGCCAGCCTGTGTGACCATGAGATGTCAAGATCAGGCATCAAAAAACTAAAAATTATATCATTATAAATGAGGGGAAGTACACACTGGGGACCCAAAACCCACCTATAGGTGAAGTGATATCTCCTTACAGAAGGGTTGTGGGGAGGAGAGTAGCAATGATGAAATATGCAACTTTCCTTTGGTCCTTAAATGCTTCTACTCAACTACTATCATGATCCCAATTCCACCTTACAAATCTAGCTGGACCAGAGGATGAATACTCATACAGATAGGAACTGGAAGCATGCAGAATCCAGGACAAATGATCCCTTCATGACCAGTGGTGAGAGAATTGATACCGGGAGGGTGTAGGGAAGGTGGACTAGAAAGGGGAAACTGATTACAAGGATCTATATGGCATTCTCCCTGGAGTATGGACAACAGGGGGCTGGGTGAAGGGAGATATCAGATAGTGTAGAATATGACAAAATAATAACAATTTATAAATTATTAAGGATTCATGGAGGAGGGTTGAGTGGTGAGGAAGGATCGATATGAGGAGCTGATACCAGGGGTTTAAGTGGAAAGAAAATGTTTGGGGAATTATGATAGCAAGAAGTGTACAAATATGCTTTGCCTAGAATGGATTGTGATATGAGCCCCCTTTAAAATGATTTTAAAAAATTAGAGATCACTGAAGATGTGGGTGCAAGAGCATAGTGTCATGAAGAAACTAGATGGTGCCTGACCATATGAAAAGCATAGAGTCCGGCATCCTAAAGACTTGTTTTTGAACAAGCAACCATCCAAATGAGAGATGGAAGTTCACATAACATGGAATAAACACATCAGCCTGTGTAGTCAAAGAATTATAAATGATATCATCCAAATCTAAAGGAGGAAATTTACCAGGTTAATTTGGTTTGTATAAGCCTATGTATTACATCAGAAACCCAAAAATCCATTTGGAGACTCAGTCCACATATGAAGTAAGCCCCTGGAAAATTCCCTCTGATCATATTTCAGTGCTGGGAATATTCCTGTTATCTGACAGAGCATAGTAAATTGGAGTGTAGCAGATGTAGTTTGCTAAAAATGTAATATTTTATTTGATCTCCCTTTTGATCCATTTTAAAGTTGTTTCAGTTTAAAAGAAACACACCAAGAAAACATGAAACAAGTATTTTAAGCCCCTGGTGAATCAAGCCTCCATGATCATGGGCCAGGTATGTGAATAGCATTGCCAACATGCTGAAAATAATTGAAAGTGGATTTCTGCTCATGTAATTAGGTTAAATTTTTTTTCTCTGTATTTCAATCAGGATAGGGAAACTTATAGAGAAAGCAACTGATTAATGGTTCTTCGAGGAAATGGCAGGGAAGATTGGGGCAAAATGGGGAACAAACAATGGTGAGCATGAGAATAAAAAAAATGCTCTAAAACTGATTGTTGTGATGATTGTACAACTCCTCTTGGTATGATTGAACTATTGAATTGTATCACATGTGACATAAATCAATGAAACTGCTGGAAAAAATTTTAAAAATGCAAGTATTCATTTCAAAAGTGGCAGTGCTACAACTGAATTATTAGCCATCAAACAGAAACCTCATGTAAGCTATTAAAATGATCCTTCAGCAGTTGTTTCATGAAAATTTTAATCTGACATATGAAACAAGACAGGAGATGTCAATGTGAAAACTGTAAGGCTGAGAGCTATGTGAGTGTTGGTAAAATAAATGTGATGACATTTAACGAAACAAGTCCATCTCATCTCCAGAGGGTGTAGAGAAAGCCAGACTCACACAAGTAACTAAAAAAATGTTAATGTAAAAGACTATATATGAAAACAAAATATGCATGTAAAAACTAAAAATTCTTTAAAATTTTGTTAAATATTAAAAGTAAATTTTCTCTATACATTGCCTTGTTTTCTGTGTTGCTCTGTATGTTTTTTCTTTAAACACAAGAAATGATTTCATATTTAACAGCAAGGTATGCTGTATCCATTATATACACTTCTCTTTTAAAAACTGCAATATGACTAAGTTATAGTTGTCAGGTATATTTTAACTCTAGTTAGAAATAAATTGCCATGCTACTTGATATCTTTCTATAATGTCCATATGTATCAAAATTATGCTCACTTCAGAGTCAGTCAACAGACTTTGAGTTTGGGTTTTGGGGGGAATAGAAAACAAAACATTATATACATCTTTAAAGCTAGTTTCTATTCCTAATTTGTTTTCACCATTGAACAAAGCCATTTCTTTTTCCAATTCAAAAAAGAAAGAAAAGATAAAACACAATAGAAAACTAAGTTTATAGAATTGTATGCAGAAATCATGACAGATAGTATTGAATTCAACAGTTGGCATTACAGCAGGTATTAACTACATAACAAAGAACTTGGTGTAATTGGTTTTCTTTGGTGCCATCAGCAATAGAACAAAAGCAGATCCATCCTGTACCAATCACAGAATTGTTTTTAAGAGGGAAACCATTGTCAATGCATCTCATTGAAGGCCTTTACGCTTCTCTCTGTCTCTCCACTTTATAAAGCCATGGTGTCCACCCATCCCTTGTGTGCTTTCATTACCTACACTGATCCTCCTTTACCAAATTTCTGTGTCATCTGCATATTGCAGGTTAATAAGCCTTCCTCCAGTCCTGATGCCACGTTCTTCTTCACAAAAGCCAGCTTCTCTGATTATTTGCTAAACCTAAAGATTGAATAAGTGGACTGAGCCCTGCTGGCGTAGTGGTTGTGTGTGGGACTGCGGACCACAGGGTTGACAGTTCAAATCCAGCAGCAGCTCTCCAGGAGCAAAGCTGGGCTTCCTACTCCCACCAGGGCAGTGATACCACAACACACAAAAAGGATTGAGTAAGTATGGTGATAGTATACTATCCTGCTATATACCTTTCCTGATTTTAGTCCATGCAGCATTCCCATAGGTAAAACAAGAGGAGACTTAAGTGTTCTGGAATTCCCTTTATTTTCAAGTGTATGCAAAATGTGTTCTGATCCACATAGTTACTGCCTTGTCATAGTCAATAAATCACAAGTTTCAGCTGAGTTTAAGTTTGGTGTTAGCAATGACCCTTGGTCCATGTCTTTTGAATCAGCCCTGAGCCTCTGGCAGTCATCCTTTCAATGTACTGCTGCAACTGTTCTTGGAGGATCTTCAGCAAAATTTTACTTTAATGTGACATCAGTGATATTTTTCTATTATTTTTGTATGTTGTTGGGTCATCTTTCTTTGGAATGGATCTTTTTCATTCAGTTGGTCAAGTAGCTCATTTCCAAATTTCTTGGCATACAGTTCCAGTGCTTCAATAGCCAGTTAAAACATTTCAACTGGAATTTCACCAATTCCTGGTGCCTTGTTTTGATGCAATGTTTTCAGTGGAGCATGGACGTCTTCCTTCAGCATCATTGATTCCTACTCATATATTCCCATTCCATGATTGAATGTCAACCAGTTCATTTTGGGAGAGTAACTCTGTATATTCTGTAATCTTCTTTTGATGTCTCTTGCATCATTCAATATATTGTCCTTAGCATCAATAGTCCAACTTGAAGCTTGATTTTTTTCTTTAGTTATTTCAGTGTAAGATATGCTGAACATGTTATTCCTTTATAGTTTTCTAATTCTAAATCTTTGTATATTTCATGATAATATTTTACTTTGTCTGCATACCCTGTTCTTTACAGCTCTTTCACTTCATTCCTTCCATTTGTTTTGGCTATTTTATGATTAAAAGTATGTTCCAGAATCTCTTCTGATATCCAAAATTAATGACCTTATGCTCTATTCCTGAGTGATATTCTTGATCTCATCCCACAGATCTTAAGGTCTCCTGTCATTAGCTTTTAATGTAACAAATCTGTCATCTTGATGTTCTCAGCATGCAGGGTGGCCATACTCATGGTCATATTTGGGCTCTCCTGGATTTGCTTTAATTTTCTTCAAATTCAAACTGAATTCACATAAATACAGTTGATGTTCTACCTCACAATTGCCCTCTGATCTCGTCTTAGCTCCTGATATGGACCTTCTCCCTTGTGTCTTCCTATGGATGTAATCCATTTGATTTCTGGATTTATTTATTCCATCTGGATCAGTGCATATGTATAACCACCTTTAGTGTAATTTGAAGATATATTGTGTTGAAATAATCTTGGGTCTTGCAAAAAGAAATCATGGGTCTTGCAAAATTTTCTCATGTGATTTCCAACTTCCTTTATATCCATCACCAAGATGATATTTGCAAGTCTTGCTCCTTCCTGAAAGATGTCCATTCTAATTTGAAAGACATTTTATATACATTGTGACTTTTTAAACTTTGCTTACGACGCTGGGCTTTTAGACATTGACACTTATGAATATGGAACAAGACTGGTCATATTCAGATTTGCGGTGCCCAGGGTCTCCAGGACTAGAGGTTGAATTATTAGAAGCCAAGAGCAATGGGAACAGAGATATAGAGATACTTGTGGAGAGTGATTGCTTTGCACAGTGTTGTAAAAACATCAAATGCCAAGGTCAGTAATGATAGTGGAGATTAACCAAAGTCTTGAGGGCATTAAATTTTAAAAAGTGCCATTATTGAGTTGATGCCAATTCTTAACAACCCTTTAGGACAGGGAAGAATGATTGCTGTGGATGAATTCAAATACTGCAACTCTTTACAGGAATAGAAAACCCCATCTTTCGTCCATGGTTTTGAACTGCTGACTTTGTAGTTTGCAGCCCATAGGCAGAGAACCCTTTTTTCATGAATCCACTTGAGAGTCATTCAGCACAAGCACAAATACTATTAGAGGCTCCCACCCATGATCTTCCCTGTTTCGAAGTTTAAGCACCTTACTGAAAAATTAAAAGTTGAGGACAAATTGCAGAATTTTTCATAGATCTGCATTTCAGGGAAGAAAAGTTAATAATGGACAGAGGGGGTTTCCAAAGTTAAATGTTGGAACTGTAACATTTTAAACTTTTTGAAGTAGACTATAGACTATAGTAAAGGATCATTATATTTAGACTATTATTCCAATAATCAATACATAGACTTTGAACACAGCATTATTTTTTAAGGAGAGTATTTCTATTTTCATATTTCAAATTATGAATTTATTATCAGATATTATCAGATATCCTTGACACTCTACTAGAACTTTGGAAAGTCAAAATTATAAAATACAGACTGCCTTCATATTGAACCGGACAATTAATGACTCTGGAGAATACAGTCAAGCTTATATATAGTCTTGGGTATGGAAGCCTCGTCACACACCTATGAAAGTATAAAGGTAAGGGGTTATATTAGAAGAGGCATACATGTTACAGGAGAGGGATGAGCTAGAAGTATACATACAATGGGAAGGAGTGGCCCTAGAGGCATGCATGTGACTTGTAGGTGCATATGTAACAAGATGGGCCAGCTCTAGAGTTAAGATGGCGTCTAACCTTGGTCATCTCTGAGATGGCTTGATCGTAATTGTCCCTGAACTCTTCTCCAGCAGAACCATTTATAATCCTTATCAGAGGGATTGAGTCCTACTTTGGTTGGGATAGGTAATAGGGTCTTATTGCTATGGATGAAGACAACTTTCAGGCAGATAGCCTTCAAGCACTTAATCTTCACACCTAAATAGTAGCAACCATGTGCTTATAAGCAGCATCTTAAAATTGGCATTATTACGGGGAGACATCATGGGGAATAACTTTTACAAAAGAGAATGTAACTGGGATGCATCGGTAGTCCATGAACATGAAAGATTTCTCAACCAGAATATGCTTCCCAGACTCCTTAAATGTGAGAACACAGACTTTGTCAGCATATATTCTCCTCTCACTTCTGTTTCTCACAAGATGGATTGGCATTGTGGTTGGCATCGTGGTTGAAACAATTGATTTAAACTGCAGTGAGTGTGAACGGCGATTGCTCTCAGATTAGAGGTGGCATTAAGACTTAACCTGAGTGTCCAAAATAAAACACCATCAAATAGTCTAGCATTCAAAATTCATTTTTACATTTATGCTTATTGAAACATAAAAATAAAGTTAAATATTTGTAAACTATAAAATATATTGAATAAAAACAATACATTTAAATACGTCCAACTGACTCAATAACAACTAATAATAGAAAAAGGTGATTATTCTTTGAACCCCACAGTATATATTCATTGGAATAATTCTAATTGTATAAAACTTAATAACTTTACATTGTTTATTTTTCTTCCTTTGATTCACAACCAGCTTCTTCTTCTTTGTCCTCATTTCTTTTATTTATCGTTTCCTAAAAACTTTCTTCACTTTTTAGAGGATTTAAAATGGAAAAATTTTTGTGTATCGAATCATATAGAATGTGGTATAAATAAAACTATTAAGGGACCAAGATGAATACCCTATTAAGAGTAGATTTTTCTCATGAATTAGGTGGTAGATTGCTTACCTACTCTGATGGGGTAAATTGAAGCTTTGAGAAATATGAGAATCTTAGTAAAAGAAAGCCTAAAAAAGTTTGGACCTACACACAGACATATGTATATGATCAGCCTACTCTGGCTAATGAAAGATGCAATCCACATCAAGATATCTGCAAAGATAAGTAGAAGTTTTCAGGAAAGATTGATAATATTATTTAGGATATATGTGACTAGGAATGACCCTAGTGCACAGAATTTTATGAGATAGGTATTTTAGCTCTACTGCACATGGGCAATATATGGTGAAAAATAAACATGTCTTTGTTTCCATCTGTGTTTTCTCTAGACAATTTATCTGCTCTGCCATGAAGAGCCTGATTGCATCTAAGAAAATGAGACTGCAGTCCAAAATGCCCTCTTTGATGCAGATAGCAGGTTTTTGCTCTCAGATTAGAGGTAATATTAAGAATCAACCTGAGTGTTCCAAATAAAACACCACCAAATAATCTAAAATGCAGAAGTCATCTTTACCTTTGTTTATTGAAACATAAAGATAAGGTTAAATATTTATAAGCTATAAAATATTTTGAATAAAAATAATACATTTAAATATATGCAAAGAAAAGGAATGAAACTTCTTTGAAAACGAAACTTGTAAATTTTGGCTCAGCCAAATGAATAATTTGAAGTTTTCTATAATTCGTTTTTGAGTTTTTAAAATAGATATTTATAGATATGCATCTGAATGGACTTTGTATTGCTCCTTCTTATTTCACAAAGTAGGCCCAGGTATGGGAAAATCTTACAAAAGGCAAAGGTCCAAAGAACCTTGCACACTCACCTGTCTTTATTATCGCCATTTTGATGACTGTGCCCTAACAAGAAAGACATACACCATGCATTATTATACAGTCCTTGGGGTCGTCTCTGTTTTAACAATTCTGTTGCTGTCTGATTGATTAAAAATTTATAGAGGATACATGAAGACATTATCAAATGGTAGCTGTTTAAATATGTCGTCAAAATCAATTAAAAGGGATATGGTGAACTTCATGTTAATCAAAGTATGCAAAGAAATTTACTATCTGTTCAACATAGCTACTTGCTATCTTTTCTGGCATATCTTCCTATTTTTTTGTAAAACCTGTACTAAGCTCAACAAATAATGTTCCCTTGTGACTCTTTAAAGTTCTACTTAAACAGCTGAGCCCTGGTGGTGTAGTGGTTGTGCGCAGGATTGCGGCCCACTGGGATGGAGGTTCAATTCCCGCTCACAGGAGCAAAGGCTGGGCCTCCTACTCCCACCACCAGGGCAGTGATGCCTAAAAAAAAAAAAAAAAAGTTCTACTTAAACAAAATAGAATCCTATATGAGTAAATCAGCACTGTACACATAATTACTACTAGTCACATGTTATCTAAATTATTTTTTATAATTAAAATTTAGTAATTCTTTTTGTGATCACACCATTTACATTTCACGTACATAATAACCACATTCTCTATGGCTACCACATAAAATAATAGTGATATGGAGAAGTCATTCTTCTATATGACAAATTTTCATAAATTTGGAGAATAATATTGAAGTTCTCCTGCAGACTTTCTTTCTTTCTTTTTTTTATTTAGAACTCAGCAAAATAAAATTCTGGTTTATTGTTGGACAACATTATTTCACACATATGTCAAATAGGCCAAAAAATAAAAATAAACAGCAACTTCATAGACAAAAGGAACAAAGGAAAAAGGAAGAAGAAACCTTTATCTTTGGCCTTTTTAACCATCTCAAACAAACCATCTACTTATAGTACAGCTAAGTACATACACAAAAACGGTTCCTGGAATGCTCGTAATAAGACTGTGTTTTTTTTGCTGTTGATTTTGCTTTTTTTACAACTTTTTTTTTCTCCTTTGAGATTATAATGAACATGGTCACACCACTAGTAAAGTCAGAAGTAGGACAGAGAATGCTCCAAAGGCCGGTTTGGTTATCCGAGATCATTAAAAATTGCTGACCCCTAACAATATGTACAAATTATATGTATTTATTGTGTCCTCAAACATTTCCTTCTCTCTAGTGAATATAATTTGTTTGACCACTGGCAATTGGAGTACTTCATAAAAATTAAATATATGAAATGATTGCCTTGGAATCAGTTCTGGCTAATAATTATTGATAAATAATTATTATCAATAGTAATTATTGGTGTTCAAAAGGTGTTGAATTAACTTGCTTAAGTCAGGATTTTCAGAGGTTTAGCCTTTAAGACTGTGACAGTTACATAATCTGTTGTCAATTTGAGATGTAAGAGTGAATGGGGTGGGGTTTGGCTTGTTAATCAAGTCGCAGCTTGTTGACCTCATTTGGAGGTGCTAAGGAAGATCAACAGCTCCCTGGGGGCAGTGCACTCACTCACTTCCTGAGAGGCTTTTCTGAGGAAAAGCCACATGAAGCTACCCTGATGCAGCCAGAACCCTGAGAGCTGCAAGAAGCATGTGGAGACCCCTAGCGGTGCTGAGATGCCTCTACCATCATTACTGGATCCTCAAGACTTTCCGTCCACTGGCCTGTGATTGTCCTGCATTCAGAAACATTGCATGTGCTTCATGAGTCTGAGGTGGACTTTATAGATTGGTATTGGACATATGGGCTAATATTGGATTTATGGACTTGATCTGGACTGGAATGGGATATTTTCTCAATATTCAATTGTTATCATACATAAAGCTCTTTCTTATACACATATAGATGTCTATGTTTGCTAGTGGTCTACCCAGACTAACACAAAGATCTAGTAGCTGCCCATAATGTTGCATAATACAAAGTAATGAACTCCGCAATGAGATGTGCTCAGAGAAGTTGTCTCACTATGGTAGCTAGCCTGCCTCTTGCTGGATCTTGATTCTGCATCTGGCTCACTGATCTCTGGTACTTTAGAGTGGAGCCAATTCCTGCCATATTGCCAGTCGACAGTTGGAATCACCCATCATTAGCCTGCCATTTGACCAGTCAAGTTGGTGAACCATGGATTCATTAGACTCTGTAGCCACAAGCCTGCTATGATAACCTTGGAGTCACATGGCTCGGGATTCACTGCCCTGTGATCTTCCTGCTGCATTCATTCTGTTTCATCTTCTTGCTTCCCAGTTCAGGAACTTCCCTGAAAGCTGTGTGCTCTAGAAGAAGCCTCTTGCTTAAGAGAGAACTAATGCACTTAAACTGGACAGGATTTAATTCGCTTTTGTAAGGGTGTGAGCCATCTTGTTGAGATAGACACACAAACACACACTCATCACAGGTTGTGCTTCTCTAGACAAAATGACTCTATTGTGATGTGTGATCCTAGATAGGATCATAAACCTTACTGCCCTCAGTCAAGCTGACTCATGGCGACCCCCTGTGAGTTTCTGAGTGGAGAACTAGTATGGCAGTATTTCTCCCGTGGAGCTTCTGGCAGTGTCCAACTGCAGAACACCACGGGGATTAAAGAGGACATGAAAATGTTGCCAAGAGTAAAAGGTTTCTGAACTTGCTATGGCCAAAAATTAATTCAAAATCAAACATGTGATGAATAACAGATATTTCTACAGTGCTTGTTCATTTTGCAAATGTCTTTGCTGAAGGGATCATGAGTTGAGTAGGACATGTTTAGCAAGTCCTGATCTAGAAAACCCACTCGGATACAATGGCCCAATAACAAAGGGTGTAACTGCCCTACAGGTTTCCCAGGCTGGCAAATCCTGGCAAAGATAAACCGTCACATCTTACTCTTATGGTAGGAAGTAGTGGATAATAAGTTCAAATTAAAATCTTTTGGTTAGCATTTGATTGCTAACCACAGTGCCACCGAGAATCTGGAGTACAATATTGTTTTTATTATTTGGTGCTGTCATATCAATTCTGCCTCAAAAATATCAACCCCATCCAGACTCATAAAAATCCATGTACAAAAAAAAATCCTCTATACAACATACCAAAATATTGTGCCATTCTCAAAAGGATGGGCATGGTGGAGCTCAGCAGTGCAACCATGGAGTCAGTCGCTTGCAGCTCCTCTTCCTTTAGACTCATTGTTTTCATGAGTCTTTGATTTCCATCACTCCTTTTAGTTGAGAACAGAGAGAAAACAAGAGTTGCACCTTAGAAGTCCGATCAAAAGGTTTTGAGTTTACAACTGCTTTTAAATATACTTTTACTTGTGCGCTCACTGATCTCATATCAGGAAATAATTGAATATATTATAAATTATCATACCTATCTTTGTTTCTGAATTCTTTTTGAGTTCTACAAACCCACACCAAGATGCTTCTTTAGGTATATATTTGTTTATATGTACCTACGATTCATGTAGATTTATAATTAAAATGTCTTTTAATAATAAATATGCACTTTATAATTTCCATAAGAATATAACTTCTTTAGTATCTTGTCAAAAGTGATAGTAATAATTTAGCCACTATACAATCCTAATTTAAGACTAGGCTCACATATGCATTTTGTGATTATTTTAACTATTTTTTATAATAGGTTATTACTAATTGAATTCTTATGCTGTGGGAATTATTCTATGTGTTAGCTAAGCTATGTTCATAGCATAGAGCTGAGTGAAGTATAAGTAAAATGCTTGACTATTTATTGGGGTTTTCTCTTTGCTATTCCCATCTATTCCTTTTCCTTGCATTCTGTTGCTTTAGCCCTTTTTTTGCCATTTTTTCCAGTAATATAATTTAAAATGGCTATAACGTTTAGTTTGGAGTCAGACATGCTACCGTTGCACCATGAGGTCCTTAGTTTTTAGGCATAGTTTCAGCAAGTCACATTGGAACAGGTTTCATTTGTTTTGAATAAATCAAAAGGTAGTTGTCCAAACATAAAATTTATCATTTCATATTGGATGTTGAGTTCAGGTTGAAATTTTGAAAGATGTGTATTAGAGTGTTTTCAAAATCAAAAGAATCAAGACCTTTGAAGTTGAAGTCAAACATTGTGTGTTGTTCTAATATCTGTCAAAATAAGGACAACAGGCTCACACAGGCAATAGAGACTATGGAAAACAGTCTACATCACTGAGTCTTCTTGTTCCGTTATCTTTTCTTAACCTTTACAAATGAACAAACTGGGCCTGTACTCTTACTTGAAATGTGTACCCAAAACACTAATTCAAATAAAGAAGTTGATTTTAGACTGTCTAACTTTAAATCCTATGATTGTGTGTGGTAGAATAGACAAAACAAAACATAGGCCATTATAACCCTTTTTATGTGTACAATTTAGTGACATTGATTGAGTGACAAATTTTCCTACTCTTCTCCAAGGTTTCCTGCCACCACTTTAAAAAGTTTTCTCTACCCAAAACTCCCCTTTGACTTCACTCATTCCCGGAAACCATCAATTATCTTTGGTTTCCTGTATGCTTCCCTTTACAACAAATGCATTTTTCTTGGTTTGAGGTTTTCAAAATTCACATATGGTGTGTTCTGGACCAGGACTTCTTTCCTTTTTATGGCTCATTAGCATTCCATTAAAGTGTATAGAATGCATTTGGTTCATTCCTTTCTATGATGAGGGACAGCTCAATTGCTCGCTCCTTTTGGCAGCTGTGAATTCTGCTTGTAGTCCTGTGCCCCATCAGTCCTGTGCTGGGTCTGCACTGAGGATCAAAATTCATGGGGTACATGTTACATTTTGGAGGACTTGCCAAACTGTTTCCACATTGGCCTTATTAGTTTTTAACCATCAAAAGTAGCAATTTTTAACTATCAAAACAAGTCAATACTTTCTTCTTTAACTTAAGCTATTTATTCTCAGATTGTTTATTAATTTCAATAATATCTCTCAATATCTGAATAATTGCTGTCATTAACATTTAGATCTAAATATTATTTCAAAATCCAGATGGTTCATGATGAATTCTTATTCTTTATGTAATGCAGAGTGATATAGACTTATAATTAATCATATTGCCATAAAAATATATTGAAGTTATTATTTGATTTAAAAATGTAAATAGTAAAGGAAAAAATTTAGAATGCAGTTTTCAATTTTATAATTAATAAGAGTTTGCCTAGAAGATCAGTAACTAATGGAAAATGTAGATATTATCCTCAATGTTCATTTAATCAAATTTATAGACCTTCATGGTGTGTATTTTAAAACATTTAGATATTTAATTAGTTTTGTTGGTGAAAACTGTAAAATTCAATGTTAAAAAACTAAAATATTTCTGAAACTAATAGATTAGCAATGAATTAATTAGACATGACAAAGTAAATGTGATACTGTAGATATTTATGGTTTACTTTGGATATTCAATATATTTAGTTTTTGTAAGGGCTGCACTGTGAGAATTTTATTAAATTTCAAATTGCTGATATCATTTGCTTTAAAATTATAATGCAAGGGAGATCCCTACTGGCAATTTTTATAGATGCAGTATGTGAACTGATAGGTTAAGGGCATTAATTTCGGAAATACACAAAAGTCGAGAGCAACATATCTGATTATTCATCAGCTCCTATATCTTCTAAACTGCAGAAATGATCCTCATTAACTCAATGTGTGGCATGCTTTTGAAGCTAAATAATTACTACAATTTGTCACCCACAAAGATTATGAAATGAGCAAATAACTAAGAGGTTTTCATACATTTAGGATAACAGGACACATAGAATTTCAAGAATGAAAGCAATTGTACTGAAATATTGAATTTATTAATACTTACCTAGTGCCGTTATCAAATATTCCTTCTGGGTATGCTAGATATACTTTTTATTCTTTTTTTTTCTGACTTTTTTTTTGTTTTGAGGCATCACTGCCCTCTGGTAATGGGAGCAGGAGGTACAGGCTTGCTGCTGGATTTGAACCTCCAACCCAGTGGGCCGCAGTCCCGCGCACAACCACTACGCCACCAGGACTCAGCCCCGATATACTTTTTATTCTTATCATCATTTATAACTGCCACTGAGGAACATTTTTTAAAAAGAAAACTTAGCATTAAGAGAACAGAAAACAACATGCATCTTAGATACAATAGAATTTGTTTAGAAGTTGAGTATAGGACAATAAGCATACTGGACAAAGTTGAATCAATTATTGAATAGTTCTTCACTATTTATATTACTCTATTTTAATTGTTTCTTTGATTTTCTTGAATTGCATGTACAGGAGTAGAAAAAAAATCTAAAAAGTTGAAAAAAGTCCTGAGTCTGACTTATTATTACTTATAGAAGTGCGTTGTATACATCATTGCTCTTTATATTTGGGAGTTAGTTTTTCGGCTACCTGTAACTGCACCATTTTATACCTGAAGATAGAAAGCTAAATAATGTATTAAAGTTTGAGGCATAGTTGGAAGACATGGGAAATTAAAAGCTATCAAGTATGTTAATAGAAAGGAAAAAACAAAGGGCTATATTAATAATTAATCAAACTTTTAGAGTTCTCTCTTTGGCAGCACCAGAAGCAGAATTTCACCAAAATTATCCAGGGCATTCATAGTCTTTCTGGTTTTAAAACTGAAGAAGAATGAGTATATTTGAATTATGTTGCTTAAAAAGAATATTGAAAATACCTTGGAAAGCCACAAGGAAAAGCAAGTCTGTGGTGGAAGAAGTATAGTCAGTGTCCACTAGCTTGCGAGGCAAGAATGGCAGGACTTTGCCTTACATATGAGGCATGTTTTCAGAAGAGACTAGTTCCTGGAGAAGGATATCATGGTTGGTAGAGGGGCAGACAAAAAAGAAGGGCCTCAAGTAGCTGGATGGACACAGTGGCTACCACAAGGAGCCCAAGCACAGGAGTGATTGTGGGTGTGGCACAGGAACTGGCCGGCTTTCATCCTCTTATGCAGAGAGTCACCGTGGTTGAAACCAAGCTAACAACAACATGTTTTTTTAATTATTGATGAAAATGTAAAGATGTTTTCTTTGAAACAGTTTTCCTAAAGTGGAGTAACTGAGATATCACAAGGAAATTAAGAATACTTTCATTCATACTCCACATTAATAAAATAAAAACTCTATTGTACAATGTAATATTATGATATAGCTTATATAATATAATTTTTGTTATTATTTTACATAGGAACAGCCCTAGATTCTGCTAGAGTAAGTCTTAGAGGAGCACAAGTGGTGTAGCGGCAACTCAAGGGGCTGCTGACTGCAATGTTGCTTCTAGATCACCAGCTGCTCTCCCGGAGTGAGAGGGCTTGTCTAGGTCTGCAGAACGCCCAGGGGCACTTAGCTCAATTCCCTATGCTTGCTATGAGTCAAAATTGACTTAGTACCTGTGAGTGGGTAGGTCTCTCGGATCACTGCTAACAAATGTGCATTGAATTAAGTTTCTGCAATGTTACATAAAATCGCACAGTTTCTCATGATAAACTCATAAATTAAGTTCTGTTAAGTGTGATTAAATTCTCAAATGTGAAATTATTAAGATATCTTTTGCAATTGAATATTACTGTCTTTGTACATAAATGCATGTTGAATCATTGGTTTAGAGGAGCAGTTCTCAATCTGTGGGTTGTGGTCCCATTGGGGGTCAAATGACCCTTTCATAGGGATTGCCTTAGAACATAGAAAAACACATTATTATTATATTAAGATGATTACCCATGCTAAACTCTGCTACAAGATAAAATCTCATTTATTGGCAGTTAGAAGTATTTTACAGTATGCAATCATATACTGTTTTTGTGATTAATCACTATGCCTTCAATTTACGTAACAATGAAAATAGATCCTGCATATCAGATATTTACATGATGATTCTTTACAGTATCACAATTACAATTATGAAGTAGCAATGAAAATAACTTTATGGTTGGGGGTCACCACGACATCAGGAACTGTATTACAGGGTCGCAGCATTAGGATGAATGAAAACCACTGGTTTAGAGTCATATTCATGCAGGAATGTCAACATCCTCAGGAAAAGTTCTATTCATACAATAGGTCTTGTCAATGTAGTGAGTAAATTAGTCCAAAACATGCAAACCAAAATGCAGAGGCAATTTTCTTATATTTGAAGCTCTAGGTAAACCAAAGTAAAAGTATATTCTTAAAAATATATGCTGCTACATGCTTATTAATTCAAGCTGTGGGGTATGCATAGGGTGGTTTTCTATGAAGGAAGTGGCCTGAAATTGATTTGATATAATGTAATGTAAAAAAGCCAGCTGTAAAAAGGAGTACTAAAATGTTTTGCATCTCTGAAAAGCAAGAAAAGAGAGAATGAAGAAAATTAGTAATTAAAAACCATGATTACTTATAATTACTTAGGCTTCAGTCATTTGGCCATCCTCCAATGAAGCTGTGAACTCACTAAACTCCACCTGCATGTTCCTATTGGCCTACTTGGCACAATAAATATAACCATAGTTTCAAGATTTATTTGTGGAGCTACATAGGAAATAAGCCTCTGATGAACTCTCTCTATCCAAATATGAGAGAAATGGTTTCAAAATAAAGTACATTAGAGAGATGAGTATAGAAGATCAAAGGCATAAATATGACTTGAATAATTCTAACTTTGTCAGTTATATCCCTTCTAGGATGAATGCTGGAACTGGTCTAGTTCCCTAATTTTTCTATACACTTTATTTGCATTGTTCTGTTTGGTTTTTACTTGTTCATATTAGGGTGCATCTCAGAGGTGTTATTTCAATGGCATCAACCTCTTGAAGTTGTGTTATATTTGTCCAATTTTTGGTATATGAACCCCAGGATTAATGAACCTATAGAGACAACATACAGAGCAGGGATGTTCAATACATTGATCATGATCTACTAGCTGATCGCAAATGTAGTGAGGGTATATCTCATGGCTTTGCCAAAATAGATGGGTTAGGACGAGGGTTGGTGTTAGACTTAGGGTTAAGGTTAGTTTAAGGGTTATTGTTTGGGTTAGACTTGAGCATTAGGTAAATCGCGATCAGCATATTGAGCACCCCTGATGTAGAGTAAGAGTTACTGGGATAGGGTAAAGTGGGGATAGGGGTATGTACAGTGGTGTTGGGGGTAAAGGTTGAAAGGGAGATGATGTCAAGGAGTCCATGTAGTAGCAGTTGTACAATTTTGATGGACATGACTTAACTATAGCACAATGATATATGTGTGGCTCTGTGAGTCCTAAGAGGGACTTGTGGACTATTACCATAGTTAAGGACTTGAGTTGAACTGGACTGGGATGTTCTCTTGATACATATTTTTTCTTAAGATCAAGCTGTCTTTTTTTTCCAGTGATTTTATTGGGGGCTCTAACAGCTCTTATAACATTCAATACATTATTCATATCAAGTATATTGTACACAACTTGCCAATTGCATTTCCAAATATTTTCTACTTGAGCTGTTGGTATAAGCTCCTCTTTCCCCCTCCTTTTTTTTTAAATAGATCATCATATTGGGGGCTCATACAACTCCCATCACAATCAATACATATGTCATTTGCATGCAGACTACATTTGTACACTTGTTGCCATCATCACAAGCAAAACATCTTGCCTCCACTTAGGCCCCCAGTACCAGGTCTCCATATTTCCCTTCCCTCCTGTGTTAGTCCGGGTAGACTAGAGAAACAAATACATAGACATGCATATGGATAAAAGGGAAAGATTTATATACAAGGAATGGAACATTGAGAAAGCATTGCAACCCTGTCCAAACCAAAGTCATAAGTGTGATATTAGCCCAAATGTTCAATATCAGTCTATAAAGTGTCCTTCCAACTCATGAAACACATGCAGTAGAGGTGACCCAGTGCTGACAGGGCTCTTCGTTTCCAAGATTCAGGGTCCATCAGCAGTATCTCAGAGCTGGCAGGTGTCTCTCTATGGCTTCTCCAGCCGCAGGGGTTTGGTTCCATCAGGGCGAGCCCATTTGGCCTCTTTTCTGATTCCTGCATTCTCCAGGAATCAGGATCAATCAGCATGCTATCAACTCGTTTTGTCAGTAGACCGACTCCAAGAGGCAGAGAGTCAAGTTTCTCTTCTCCGATTGGGAAATACCGTGAGATTTTCCAGAAATCTCAGGAGAAAGCCATGCCCACACAAAGGCCTCATTGGCTACTCATTGGCTACCTCCAGATTGACAAGTTAGACTCCACCCCTAGACTCCCAATCACGAAATTGACATGAGTACATGACTGCCACACCTCCTCACTCTCCCTCCCCCATGAACTCTTAATAATTTACAAATTGTTATTAATTTTTCATATCATACATTGTCTGATGTGTCCCTTCACCCACTTCCCTATTGTCTGTATCCCAGAGAGAAGGTTATATGTCCTCCACCCTCCTGGTACCACCACTCTCGCCACTGGTCCTGAAGGGATCATCTATCTTAAATTCCCCTTGTTTCCGGCTCCAGTGTATATCACCTGGTCTAGCTTGATTGGTAGAAGCTCTCTCTTTTATAAGTGTCACTGGGTTTATTTTTCTAGTCAACCTGGTCTAACGCACTGGAAAAAATAAGGATATTCTGTAAATGTGGCACTGAGTGGTTCATATGACAAAACATGGTTTGCTAACTAATACTTCCCTTAGAAGATTTGGCGTTAAGCTCCTGAAAGATTATAACCTTGAAAAACCTATGAAATTCAAATGATTTTAATCTGCACTTATGGTACCACCATGAGTTGGATTCAACCCTAAGACAGCTGTGTTTTAGTTTTGTATTTGTTTTATTTTTATTATTTTTGGGGTGCAAGGGTATTTTTTTCTTATGAATAGGACACATCATCAGTGATTCTTCAAGGTCCTAGATGATATATGAAGCCTAAGCTCATTGTCATCTACAGATTAAGACTTTTTCATGAATTTTTCTAGTTTATAAATATTTACACATCAGATATTTTTATCAATGCTCTGCAAATCTTCTCATTGGTTGGAACCATCATCATTTGACTAGCAGCCAAATATGTAAGCTCTGTATCAAAAATTCAAAAGCTCATGGCCATCAGTTGATGCTCAGTCATATCGAACCTATAGGACAGGGTAAAGCTACCCCTGTGGATTCCCAAGACCAGGACTCTTTATGTCAGTAGAAAGCAATAGAGAGCCCTAAATACCAAAGGATTATTGACTTTGGTTTTAAGAAGCTTGGTGGTCCTGAAGAGTAAGAACTGGACTGCAAATGGAATGCAGCCGTTGGGATAACTCACCAGCTATTCCGAGGAAGGAAGATGAGACTGCTTTTTGTATAAATATTTCCAACACAAATTGTCAAGATTTTTATGTTGACTCACAGCAATTATATACAGCATTTCTGGGCATATAAATCATTATTGGAGCTATCAGCTTCATCTTTCTGCCACAGAAAAACGGTGGATTTGAACCGCCAACATTTCATTCAGCAGTCCAACTCCATGATAGTGTGTGTTTGGTTGAAGTTTGGGGCTGGTGGTGATGGTTCATCTCTCAGCTGCTTCCCTAGCATATTTGATCTGAGTCCCCCAAGAGATCTACAGAAGAAAGGACATTGTGATGACCTCTGATAGCGAGGTCTACAATACCACGTGGAGACTCTGTGAGTTAGAATGACTCAGGGGTTCAAGCAAATAATAGCAGCTTCTCATTATCAATATTACTTGTCCACTATCAACTTACTTTGAATACTGAGGTGTGCCTTCCCTAAATCACGATATTTTCAATTCCCTCATATACATGTGAAAGTTGGACATTGAATAAAAACAACTAAAGGAGAATCAATGCATCTGAATGGAGGTGTGAGTTAAAAATATTGAAAAGTATCAAGGATTGCAAAAAGAGAAAACAAATCTGTCTTGAAAGAAATATATCCAGATTGTTCCAAATAGGCAAAATTGGCAAGATTTCCTCTAACATTATTTTGAATTGTAGGAGAGACCAGTCCCATAAGAAGAACCTCATCCATGGTAAAGCAGAGGGATAAAATGAAGAAGTAAAAAGTCCTTGATAAAAGGTATTGATAGACTCTAACAACGGGCTTAGACATAAGAACAGCCGTGTGAATAACTCAGTTCAGGACAGTGTATAATTCTCTTGTGCATAAGGTCACTATGAGTCATAGCAAGCCATGAGCTGACATTCCCTTACTTTAGCCCCCTTCCCACCCTCCTTGCAAAGGTGCATTGTGCTCCTGTGTTATGGGGGACACAAACCTTTTTGAGTTATCTGGAACTTTCTATCTAACATATTATTTCCATTTTTTAATGTTCCCTGTATCATGCAATATACTTCCTACATAGAGTCTTTAATATTGCAATTTGGGGTATGATTTTTTCTTTAGTTCTTTCAGTTAAGATATTCTAAATCTGGCCTTCCTCTTTGTTTGTTAACTCCAGATTTTTTCACACTTCATCTTAAATTTTCTTTGTCTTCTCAATCTTTCCTTTGACAATTTCCATTCATATTTTTTATTCATCATTTCTTCCACTTGCCTTTGTCATTCTATGTTGACAAACATGTTACAGTCTCTTTTGACACCCACTTTCATTTATTCTCCCTCTTCTTTTATATTCCATGGTATTGCTTCACAGATATTTTCAGACCTACTGCTATGGAATGAAATTGCATAATATGGTAACTTCTATTTGTGCCTATAATTCCCATACAATTATTGGGTGGGAGGGGAAAATAAGGTTGTGATAAATTAATAGAAGAAATTAGTCAATTTTTGTTACAACTTCCCAGACCAAAAGAATGAATTGCACTTTGAAGAAGGGGTCCCAGGGATCCTTGGAACAGTATATCTCTGTCCATATGAATTACAGACTATGGCAAGGAGACTTAGAGTATCAGTGGTGAGACTATTGGCTGCCTTCTTTACATCTGGCCCAACTTCATGGAATTGTGAGGCAGAGGACCAGGTAGCTGTCTTCCTGGTCTATGGAGCCAGCATGAGAGAACCTGAGCCAGACCTAGCCACAATGTGACTGAGTAGATAAGAAGCATGAAGAGACTTTGATGCTGGCTAAGAGGCCACTGATTGTATCTGTAATGTTTGTTGATCCTGACTTGTGGCAGCCTGTTAAATTCCCTAGTGTGGGTGTTTTAAGTGCCATCCAGTTGAATCCAACTCATAGTTGTAAAACAAAATAAAAGACTTTTCTATCCTTTGCCATCATCACAATTGTTCTTAGTTTGAACACAGACTTGGTTGCATTTACTGTGTCAATCCGTCTCATTGAAGGCTTTTCTTTTTTTCATTGTCCCTCCATTTACCAAACATGATGTCTTTCCTTGGGGACTAGTCTGTCCTAATGCTAGATACAAAGTTATGGGACAAAATCTTGCCATCCTTACTTTTTTTGGGGGGGTGGGGTGGGGGGAGCGCATCACTGCCCTCTGGTGGTCGTGGGAGCTACCCAACCTTGCTCCTGAGAGCTTCTGCTGGATTTGAACTGCCAAGCCCGTGGGCTGCAGTCCCACACTCAACCACTTACGTCACCTGGGCTCTGTCTGCCATCCTTACTTCTAAGGAGTATTCTGGCTTTATAATGCTCAAGAATGATTTGTTTATTCCTTTGGCAGTCCCTGGCATTTTAAACATTCTTCACCAAAATCATACTTCAAAAGTATTCATTTTTTTCAGTCTCCCTTATTCAGTGTCCATCCATCACATGCATATTAGATGATGGAAAATATCATGGTTTGGATCAGGTTGAACTTATCTTGCCCAGTAGCCAAGTAGCTGTCATCCAAATCTCTTGGCATACATCAATGAATGCTTTCAAGGCTGCATCAGTCTATTGAAGCATTTAAATTGGTATTCCATTAAATCCTGGATCCTTGTTTTTGATTAAGGGTTCAGTGCAGCTTGAACTTCTTCCTTCAATATACCATTGATTCTTGATCTTATGCTCTCTTGAAATGGTTGAACGTCAACTATTTCTTCACAGTACACTGCCTCTGTGTAGTCTCTTCTTTTAGTGCTCCTTGCATCATGCAATATTTTGACCATAGAATCTTTCAAGATTGCAAGTTAAGGTTTGAATTTTTTTCTTTAGCACTTTAAGTTTAATATATACTGATCATTTCTTTTCTATTTTGCTTTGTAACTCTTGGTCTTTTCACATTTCATTATAATGTTTTACTTTGTATTCTCGATCTGTCCTTTGAAATTTTCTGTTCAGCTCTCCCATAATAACTCCCCTGAATTATAAATGTTGTATGTGATTTCTATGCAGACATTTCAACAAATTATTGAACCAAAACTAGATGTAGAGTGGTGTGGGATGAATGATTGTGTCAGACTACATAAAGAAGGATGGAGCACGGAGGCTTTTCTGACATTTGCCTCATGGCAATAGAGAAGTCAAAGAGGTCAGTTATACCTAACTCCATTACCTTCTATTTTACCTACAATGAAAATTGTAGCAAGCTTATAATTATTATATCTATCTTTGTTAATCACTAGATATATACCTACTAATTAAGCAGCTGAACATTACTTACTCCTACTTAAGTTTTCTTTCTCAGATTGCACTGTAACCGTTTGCATTATTAAAGCTGTCTCTTAGAGTGTCTTACTATTTTTATCGTCATTAGATGATGAGTCACTTTTAACTCATGGTGGTTATTGTTATTGTTGTTATGTGTCAGAAGGTGGCCAGTCCTCTGATATACTCTCAGCATGGGTTCAACAGGCAGTTGTGTAGAGATAATTATTTTTTATTATAACACCGATATAGAGATCATGAGAGAGAGAGAGAGAAAAAAAAAGAGCATTAGAAGTTACAAATATATCCTTTCATGTTATATGCTCACTTCCGCACTGCTAGATGGCCCACGTGGAGAGAGACAGGACAGTGACAGCCTGGAGGGAGGAAGGCTGGAGCAAAGCAGGCTTCCTCCCTATACTATGTCCCATAGCTATATACCCTCTGGAGACCTAAGGGCTATATGGTGATAAGAGGAGTGGTCACAACAGCTCTTGAATCCCACCCACAGGCTTAGAGGGAAGCGAGCCGTCATCCTAACAGCAGGGGAGTTAGTTTGCAGTTAGACAACACAAAGGCCTTAAGTAATTGGGAATTTCAGGGAGGGTAGGTAACTCAACTTCCATAACAAATGCTGGTAAATAGTCTGCCTAGTATTTGGAGCATAATAATTGTGGAAAAGTTCTGTCTTCATCCCACAGTTATGTTCCCTTTAGAGCATTTCATAGTGACCCTATAAGTGATGGAAAGAAACACCTCCTGGGCCTGGGCCAACCTCACAATTATTCTTATGTTAGAACTCATTGCTGCAGTCACTGTGTCAATCCAGCTCCTTGAGGGACTGCATATCTCTCACTGCCCCTCTGCTTTACTAATCATGATGCCTTTTCTAGGAACTGGTGTATTCTAGCAACATGTATAAAATATGTGAGCTTAAGTGTCATCATCCTTGACTGTAAGGTGTGTTCTGGCTATAGTTCTTCCAAAACAGCTCTGTTGGTTCTTTTGTCAGCCCATGGTACTTCCCATGTTCTTATCTGACACCATAGTTCAATGTACCGATTCTTCTTTGGTCTTCAGTATTCTCTGTGAATGTCTAGTGTTCACAGTTATCCTGTTTAAAAGAGAGTGAAATCATGCTTGTCCCTATGTCTTATTCACTATCCGTGTTTAAGTTTGAGCCCTATTGCTGTACTTACCTATCATGTCATTCTATTTCTGGGAGGGTCTTCCTATTTTTCATTGACTATCTACTTCACAGTGTTTGATGGTTTTTTTTTCCCCAAGTACTAGTGTCTTCTGAAAACGAAGTATTTGATATTATGTCTGTCTATTGTTTCATGTAGGGAACATTCTAGCTATGTTTTTCCAACATAAATTCTTTGTTCTTTTGGCAGACTTACATACTTTCAATATTCTTATCCAACACCATAATTTAAATGCATTGATTCTTCTGTGTTTTTAGTATTTATACCTCTCCAAGTTTTATATGCTTATGAAATAATGGCTAGAGCTGTCAAAAGCACCCAATATAATAGATAGGGCTGAGCCCCAGTGGCGTAGTGGTTGTGCGCGGGACTGCAGCCTACTGGGATGGAGGTTCAATTCCAGCAGTGGGGCTGGGCATCCTACTCCCACCACTGGAGAGCAGTGATGCCCCCCCCCAAAAAAAATAATAAAAAAAAATGTTTTTTAAAGCACCCAATATAAAATAAAATATTGATAGCAGTCTCTAATCCAAAAAATATGTCAGACATCATGTTTATATATTCATATTGTAGAAAACAACAACCCCATTGAAACAAACAAAACATTGTGTTTGAACTGATTCTGACTATTAGTCGATGTATATGACAAAATAGAACTAATTCATATAATTTTTGTTGCAACAAATCTCTTGCAGATTATCTGGTGGGTATAAATCACTGACTTTGCTGTTTTCCAATTATGTCACAATTACGTGATTTTACTTGCTGTTCTTCAAGGGGGACTATCTGTGATGAGACAGAATTCCTGGCACATTATGATTTTGACTACTTCTTAAAGTCATCTTCCAGAGGTTTTTCATTAGAGGTTTTCTAAGTAGATGAGAAATTTCAGTTCAGATCTCATGAAAATCAAACTTTTAATTATGCTCACTTTGAAGAAATATTAATTTGAAATCATTGAAAGGTAAAAAAAAGTTCACTGTAAGCTTCCATGTTGAATAATCTTATCTAATAATATATAATTGTGTATGTGTTAGACTAAGTTGAATAGAAAAAAACAGTAGGATATGTATAACAAAAGCTTTTTTTATTTTTGAAATTTTTAGAATTAATTGGAAGTTAGTGCATGTCATATCATTCTATAGTTTTATCACATCAAGCAGTATTGTTCAATTGCTACCGCAGTTTCTAAACATTATTTTTCTTCCTGAATGTTTTTACATTGTCTCTCTCTTATGCACCCCCCTTCCATGACCACCACCACTGTACCCCTTTCAACGCTAAACCCTTGTTCTATTTAATGTCCCTATAGGCATATCAATCCTGAGTTTCATATACTGAAAAACAGAAAAATTATATAACATAACTTCAAGAAGGTGTCCCCCCTATGACATAACACCTCTGAGATAAAGCCTCATAGGAACATACAAAACAAAATACAGAAAATGTTGAAAAACAGATAAGGTTCAGTGTGCATCAGAGGGGAGATCAACTGACAAAAACTTCAGCTGTTCAAGCTAGGTTTACCCCTCTGACCTTTTACACTTACCTCTCGCATGCAGTCTCTTTAGTAACCACTTTCCACCCATTCCTCAAGCAGGGATAAAGGGAGTTCACTGGAGACTTATTTTCAATGTAGCTCCCACCAATGCATCTTGAACTCTTAATAAGAAAAATTATATTAGATAAAAGAGTTATTTATATCAAGCAATAATTACATATCAGGGAAATGACTCGCACAATCCAGTGCCATCTATATGTCTGATATTGGTCCATAAGTTCCTCTTCAAACTCAAACAGCCCAAATTCAATGGTGCAGAATGCCAGAAGATCATAGACTGGTGATAGCAGACTCAGGCTAAACCAAGGCCAGTGGAAACTTAAGAGGGCACCTGCAGTTCTGAGAGTGACCAAGATGTAGAAAGAGAAAGGTGGAGAGAGAGCGAGAGGTTCCCAGGGCCCTCCTTAGAAGAAAATTACACCTCAAAGGAGACACCATTAATCTGTAACCCAATTGATAGGTTGATTCCACCGCTATAGTTTCATATTTTCAAGTTGATATAAAATCCTCTAATGGACACAGTATATAACATTGAATTAGTCCCATTTATATTTTCAATGCCATTATGCACAAGTTAAATTCCAGCAGCTCCACAGCCAAAAGCACTTATTCTAATGCTGTCCTATATGTTGTTCAATCCAGGGTTTCATAATAATGAAAAGCAGAAAAGCATATAACAAAAATAAAAGGTGATCACTGATAACACATCTGAGATAAACCCCAATGTGAAAAAGCTAAATTAAAAAACACAGAAAAATTTCAAAACTAGATCTCGTCTAAAGATCTAGAATAAAAAGGGGTATTAATTAAAAAGGGTTGAATGATTGGATCCGGTTCATCCATTTCATTTTCTATACTGGTCTTTCAAATGCACTCTGTGCGGTCACACGTTCCTCTCATCCCTTTATTCTAGGTAGAGGAAAATCACTGGAGGCTTATTTCCTATCTATTTCCCACAAATGTATCTTGGGCTCCCACAATCATCCATAGCATTATGCCAACTAGTTTCTCCTTTCTTCAATTTTGGATTATGTGATCTATAATCCTTCGGTGGCTGATGTTGGTGACCTTCATCCACGTGGACTTAGTTGGTGTCTCACTTACATGGGTACTTGTTTTGAAAAAAGGCTTTATGACCCCAACTGCTATTTTATCTGATAGCTGGGCACTGTGTAATTTCTTGACCACATGTTTCTATAGTACACATATCTTGTGCGTTCCCTTTCTGAGTGTGAGTATCAGGCAGTGCCAGGATGTAAAAACTAATTTTTTTTAATTGGAAACGAAGATTTAGTGTAAGCCTATAACTCATTCATGGGCTTTTGGGGTGTTTCTGTTTGTTTTGGTTTTTGTGTATTTGATTTAGTTTGTTTGCTTCTTTATCTTTCTTTTTCTTCCTTTTCCACTTAGCCTCACCATGGTGGCCATTGGTCACCTTCCTTTAGACCAAGGACCCAACAAATTCTCAACATGCCTAGCTATCCCATGCTAGGTCATGAACTTCAGACCAGTAAACCCACTCTCGTCTCCCCGTTTTCCTGTGAACCAAGTCCCTGGGTGTCAGTGGCCAAAGTCAACCTGGCTCTTTATGCCGCATTTCTCCTGCTTTTATCGACAAACAGTAAATCTGGGTGGTCACCTAACAAGCATTTCAGCCTGCCACAAGTTTCCTTTAACATTCAGACCCAGAGAGGAGTTATCTTCATGGTTCCAGATTCCTTCGCTTTTGAAGACAATCACTAGTCAGGATTTTCCAAGGAAATTGACTCTATCCTTCTTTATAGGTCAGTCTGACCTTCTCTCAGACTACAAGTATCCTGAGTACTCCCAAAGACTGGGTGGGGCTACTTTCTTCAGAGAAGTCTTTCCAGGTGGGGCCTAACCCCATTTAAGCCCAAGGTGGCATTAATCTCTTTAGAGATGTCTTTGACGCTAAATCCTAAACCTTCTAGAGGTCAATACTTGGTTTGAGGTAACCGGATTTGCAAACTCTTTCCATACTTTCCAATAAACATTTCTATGCATCCTCATATTTACAATAACAGGCATAAGAAAAAAATAAGCAGCATAATCAGAAATCAAACTTAATTCTTAAAACAGGTCAATTCTTATTAAGCTTATCTATATCCTTATCTAAACTATTGTTTACACAAAAAACATTGAATTAGGTCTCAAAAGGCATCAAAACAAATCCTTGCTTTCAGTCAGGCATTCTGATCTTCTTAACCATTGTACCTGAATGGAAGCGGCTCCGAGACACTCAAATGATGACCCCCACCCCTGAGCTCAAGATATACATTAACAGTATTCATTTTATAAAGAAATAACCAAAGACAGCTTCCAAACAAAATAATCAAAACTTTAGCTTCCCATATTGTTTCCAGAAAATAGCTCAGTAAACTCCAAGGACATATCTGACTTTTGTCTAGCCAAAGAAGTAATAATACCACGAGGCACAAGTCAAATAAGCTTCTATTGTCCATCTTATGATTTGTTCCTCTAGTACCCCACTCCTTGTGTACCATAATGTGTTAGTCCGGATAGACTAGAGGAACAAATTTCAGAGACATGCATATAGGTATAAGGAAAGAGTTTATATACAAAAGAAAAGTGACACTAAGAAGGCATCCCAATCCAATCCAGTGCAAAGTCATAAGTCCAATATTAACCCATATGCCCGAAGTCATTCTATAAAGTCTGCTTCTGACTCAGGAAGTCACAGGTCAGTGGGTGCAGAATTCTGGCACTGGCAGGGGTCTCCCCATGGCTCCTTGCTTCCAGGCCTCACGTCCATCAACAGCATGCCACTCCAGCTTCAGAGGCCTGTCTTCCTCAGGGCTAAGCCGTGTGGTCTCTCCACCAGTTACTCCAGCCTCCCAGCCACCGCCATTCTGTGTTGCCTGTGGTTAATCATCTCTCTAACTAACTTCCAACAACTGGGGAAGATAGCTTCTCATTTTCACGAGGGAAATATCATGAGATTTCCCTGGAGTCTCAGGTGAAAGGCATGCTCACACAGAGGCCTCATTGGCTACTCAATGGCTTTCTCCTGATTAACAGGCCAGACTCCACCCCTACATTTCAATGATAAAATTAACATAAGCACATGACTGCCACAATGTCCAAATTTAAATTTTAACCTTGATTCTTGCAAGCCAGACACTACCAGACAGTGAAGAGATAACAAAGACACATAACATGCAAAAATAAACTTACAAGCAGGCTAGAGAAAGTAGTGTTTTCTAAAATAGAGCAAGACTTTTTGTTGAAGAGGTATCAGAAACTTATATCTATCTTGTGACAGCTATTAAGTGTTTGCCTGATATAAATAATCCTCAAGAGATAAGGGAAATTAGGCATAATATTTTTTAAATTGTTGCTATAAATGAAACAGGCAATAGTTAGTTTTGAAGTTATATTTCTCTTTGTATTATTCTTAGCTGAAAAAGAATGGTTTATTTCTGTGAATTGGATAATACCTAGAGTCTGCCACCCTCCTTCTGACTATCTGCAACACTATGCTTGGAGAAAAAATGGTGGCTTCCATGGAGGCAGAAAAAAAAAAAACTAGTCCATGGACTTCCCATGGATTTACAGATATTCGGGAGAGCCTCCCTGACTGCAGCCATTGTTAAATGCAGGTACCAATTTGATTTGTTACCATCTGCCTTTGTTCAACTGTTTGATGCAATTCAAGAACTAGACAGAGCCTCAAAGAAAGTTCAAACTACGGAGTCTTGTCAATATTTAGGGAGATGGGAGTTGAGAAAAGATCACTTGTCCACTTTAAATGGTGTTCTTGAGTTTTTCATATTTATTTTTTTTTTTTGGTGTTCATGAGTTTTTAAGGGGGTTTCTTGCTGTTGTTATCATTCTTTTATTTGCTTAACTTGCTCCATTTTAGGAGAACTTTCTTGTACATATTGCTACCTCTGTAGGTCTATCTAGACAAGATAGACTGGACAAAGAGGTTGGAGGCAAAAATGACAAATCTGATGGCTCCAGGGTAGGGGACATTGAAGAGGGGGAGGAGAGGGAAGGGTGGTGATGTCGACCAGCCCAGGAAAAAGGGAATAACAATTGATACAAATGCAGGGACAAGGTGGGTGAGAGAAGGTCAATAGGGATTGATTAAGACTAATGTAACAGAGAAAAAATATTGAAACT
>PVJH01004653.1:57380-122639 GCA_004026705.1 Nesogale talazaci
ATAGTGGGACAAGAGGGAAGCAAATGGAAATAGAGGAAGGAACTGGGGGATAATGAACATTTATAGAGGTTCAAATACAGGGATGTACATAGGGGCATATATTTATAAGTGAGGATGGGGAAAGAGATTAATGTGTATACTTATAGGGTTAGTAGTAGGACAACAGATGGGCATTGGACCTCCACTCAAGTATCTTCTCGGTTCAAGAACACTTTGTCCTATTAAATTTGCATTCCAAGATGCTCACTTTTCCACCACGATCACTGAAGACAAAGGTGTGCATAAGCAAAGGTGGTGAAGAAGCTGATGGTGCCCGGCTATCAAAAGATGGAGCGTCTGGGGACTTAAAGGCTTGAAAGTAAACAAGCAACCATCTAGCTCAGAAGCAACAAAGCCCATATTGAAGAAGCACACTAGCATGTGGAATCATGAGGTGTCAAAGAGATGAGATATCAGGCTTCAAGAACTCAAAAGCACACTTTGCATGCTCACTTTCCTGTTATGATCCCTGAGGACAAATGTGTGCATATGCAAATGTGGTGAAGAAAGCTGATGGTGCCCGGCTACCAAAAGATAAGTCTGGGGACTTAAAGCTTGCGTAAACAAGTGACCATTCAGCTCAGAAGCAATAAAGGCCACACGGAAGAAGCACACCAGCCTGTGTGATCATAACGTGGTGAAGTGATCCAGTGTCAGGCACCAATGAGCTAAAATTATATTATTATTAATGAGATTAATTGGGGACCCAAAGCCCATCAATAGGTGAGGTAACATCCTCTTGCAGATTGGGGACCCAAAGCCCATCAATAGGTGAGGTAACATCCTCTTGCACAGGGGTTACAAGGAGGAGATGAGTCAGTTAGCATACATGGTAGGAGCTATGAAATATGCAACCTTCCTCTAGTTCCCATGCTGCCACCCACCCACTATCATGACCCCAATTCTACCCATAAATCCAGCTAGACCAGGAGATGTACAGTGAAGTTGGAAACATGGGAAACTTAGGATAGATGATCCCTCAAGACTAGTAATAGGAGTGGTAATACCAGGAGGGTGGAGGGATGGAGGAATAGAAAGGGAGAACCAACTTCAGGGATCTACACATAGCCTCCTCTCTGGGGCACAGACACCAGGGAAGTGAGTGTTGGGACACATTGGACAGTGTACAGGATGAAAAAATAATTTGTAAATTACTAAGGGTTCAAGGGGAAGGGGGGGAGGAAGGGTAATATAGGGAGTTGATAATGGAGGCCTGGAGGGAGGGAGAATGTTTTGAGAGTGATGATGGCAATGGGTGTGTAAAAGTGGCCTGCATACAACTGATGCTGTTAGGGATTGTGATGGGAGTTGTATGGGCCCCCCCAATAAAATGATTCATTAAAAAAAAGGGGGAGGGGAAATGAGAGGTTTTTTGTTTGTTTGTTTGTTTATTTAAAGAGGAGCTTATACCAAGAGCTCAAGTGGAAAATGTTTGGAAATGTATGTGGCAACATATGTGCAAATGTGCTTGATACAAATGATGAACTGAATGCTGTAGTAGCTGTAAGAGCCCCCAATAAAATTTAAAAAAAAAAAGAGTTAGCAATTGTGCACGCTTTTATGTAAGCAATACTATAAGCAGGTGATCAGCATTTTTTGCCACTTTGCAGGAAGATTCTGCTTGAAGCAGACTGTAGGTTTTAACTAGTGCCACTTATCTAGAGCTGGGATTTATTGAACAAGAAATAAGTAAGGAAATTATTTTCTGAATAGACCCTCATAAGTCAATTATTGTTTTTTAATGTTTTCCATAGGATTTTCATTTAGATGGTTGTGTGTACACAGTGTTTACAAGCTGAATTATACAGAAGTCCAACAAAGAGACAAATGGTAGGGAGTAGATCAAGGCAGGTGTTCATAGAAATGGTGGTGGAGGAAATTAATTTATTTAATTTTCCTTTTCCTGTTTCTCCCACAAGGGTGCTAGCACAAGAAGCATTTTTAAAATGGCTAATTTGGGAATAATCTCTTCCAAGATTTATAGAAACTTATCCTCCCCAGATAGCAGAATTAATTATACAAAGCAGAAATCATTGTGTACATTTAATTGTGCAGGGACCGACTCTCTTATTTTTTTCTCTTGTGCCATCTCGAATGCTTCATTAATTTTACTTTTTCTAGCTATATGAGACCATTCATTTTTTTCCTTTACTCTTCAGGTAAATTTTGGATGTTTTTGGAGTTACTTTTTGGATCATAGTCCAGAAAACTTTGTCACAAGTTGAAGATTTTTACAGATGTCACCCATGATCTAGTTTTGGGAAACAAACTTTTGTGTATGTTTCTATTGACATTTTTTCTGGATTTATTTGGGCTACACCTCACAGAGGTGAGGGTATGAAAATTGTTAGGTTTAATTTTTTACTTATTTTCCTTTTATGAGCATTCCATCATCCATAAGAATAGATTGACCCAGTCTACATTGGTAACAAAATTTATTTTTTTTGCAATGATTAGAGAATTTATCAAATTGCTGGAATTTCTTGTAAGCACAATTTTTTGAATGTGCTAATGGCATGCTAATGGAGCAACTATGAAAAATAAAAAAATGAGGAGAATGCAGTCTCTTTCACAGTGATTTATTATCATTAATTTTATTTTCTTTAAATTATGTTTTTTGCCAATAGACTGAAACAACACTTCTGTTGAAAGCCATTTTTCTTCCTTTCTTATCTGAGACCAAGTTAAGGTGTGGTGGAAAAATGATTGTGGGCATGAATTATCTGAACCTTTGCTTGTCCAAGGGAAAGGTTTTGCTTATATTCAAGAGATAATGCAAAAAATATATTGATTCCTTTTGGTTTATCTGATCTGACCACTAGGCGACCTAATAATTTTCCTGCAGAACTCCTGCAGGTACAGTCTCAGTCAGAGATCTAGGGCTCGGACTCCTCCTGAGGCTCCTGAATGTGTTCCTTCCCCATATTGGCAGTGCTGCTTATCTCACCCAAATAAAGTGTATAGCGCTCTTCTTGGGCTTAACTTCCAGTTCCATTACTATAAATTTGCTGAGAGGCTTTTACCAGCAATTATGGTGTTCACCAGTGACACTGAATGGAATCCAGGACTCTGGCGAGATCGGAACAGTCTCTTCCCCAAAGAGAAAAGGTGTGTTTTGAACTTAACTTTGGAGTTTGCCTCTTATCCATTATCTGAGGTACCTGCAAAAGATGTGTTAATGCTAAAATGCAAGAGTGGATGTCTTGGCTATCTATTAACTGGATAACCATTGATCTTTCTCTTTAATAAGGATTGACTTTGCTGAATTTGAAAATAATTCTTCACCACTTGGCAAGGGAGATAATGAACTTTGAGAAATTTTGATTTATCATAAAATTGTACAAAATGCATGGTAGTTGTTATGCTAACAATGGCTATATGAGAAAATTCATTGCTAATAGTTCTGTCACTATTGTTGATTGAGGCTCCAAAGGCAATTTCTGACAAACTGTCCCAAAGATGTAAACGTCACTTTTTGTTTATGTGTATTTGATTGTGTATGCAATGGGTGTTATTTGGAGTCATACAGGATCTTCTTATTGAGCTGACACACACAAAAATTGTTGGCCCAGCATGATGATGGGATAGCCTCACCTTGACCTCATCTTTTGCTTCCATCTATTGGATCTGAGCAGTGGGACTTTTGAAATTATCTACATAGCCTATGGTTTCTTATAATGGAAAATTTGGAAGCATAAGTCACTCACTTCCAGATATAAGTTTACACTTAATGAAACTCATTATGTTATCTCTTGTGTGCAACTTAGATAATTACTATTGGGCATTTAAATATTAACTTATCAATGAGAACAATAACTTGCAGCAATTATAAATTGTATCCTTGTATTTAAACTTCTATGCAGGTGAGCTTAAATAATGAAAGCCTTATGATTTCGAAGTCTAGACTGAATGTGTGATGGACTGCCAGTGCAGCTATAGTGACTCAGGAAGAAGCGTCCTGTGATTAATGTTTTACCTAAGGTATTGTGGGGAGTGTTTAAAAGACACAAAGGTTTATTGGATTGTTATTTGTTACTATTTTAGGGTTAATAGATTTCACTACTGCTGGATTGTTATTTGTTACTATTTTAGGGTTAATAGATATCACTACTGCTGCAGTCATAGCAGGGAATGCACTGGAAGAGTCCACCAAAATTGAACATTTTATACAAAAATGGCAAAATGCTTCTCATATAATGTGGGCTAATAAAGCTCAGAGTAGACACTGAGCAAAATAGGAAAGTTGCTGAGCTGCAGCAAGCTGTGAAAAGGATGGGAAATCAACTTTTGGATTTGCAAAAACAAATACCATCAAAACGTGATTAGAATGTTGCTGATTATTGTACTACACCATACCCATATAATCAAAGCAAATATTATTATAACTTGATTAGAGATCATTTAAATTATGTAGAAGATAATGTAATGTAGGACATTGAGTCATTATGAAATGAAATCTTTGAATATTTTAGTGAAACTCTTAAGAATGATTCTGCGGATAATTTGATTTCACAGATTGCTAAAGGACTGTCTGGCCTTATGATCATTTGGGAAAGCCTGGCACAGAGCATAGGTTCATCTGCAATTGCATTAATAATTGTACTCTTTATTATTTTCCCATGAGTTCAGACTCTCTGGAAGCGCTTCAGTAATATAGAAGCCAAACAAACAACTCATATCAATTTAACTTTAATTAAAAAGGGACATACCAGAGGTGAAAAAAATCTAATTTTGGTTTCCTGTATAAAAGAAAATGGCTCTATTTTTTATCTGGATTGCATACATATCTTAACTGCCTTTGTATGTGAACTTATATATAATATTCTCATCTCATATATTCATATTCCATACACAAGTAGATGGACTTAGATTTCCTATATACAAGAACAGTTTGCTATGATAATATGGCTTTGCTTGATTCTCACCTTCTTGAAATGGTCACAGAATATAAGCATACATAAGGAAATGTACTGAATACAGCAGATGGTGAATGACTATCAATTGACATACTAAATGGAGTCTTAAAGGCTTGTATTCAAACAGGCATCCATCCAACTAATTCCACATGGAAGGAACTCACCAGACTGTGTGATCCTGTATGTCAAAGGCAAACGTTATTGAAGCTTAAAATAGTGAATACTCAGTTGTGGTGAAGCAGCAGTTGGCCTGTCTCTGCATCTAAGATAAAACCTGTCATCCTGCTGCCCAGCAAAGTCTGCAGAAATCGGTAATCTGTGCCCTTATCACTTTCTTCACACCCGCATCTAGTGGACATCTTGGCTCATGCATTAAATCTTCCTTGTATGCCCTCAAATAATTGCCCTCTGTCCTTCAGTATAAGCTGTCACAAAACAGACTATGTTAAAGAGAGTGTATATAAACCTACTTTGAATAAAGTTCCAGGTGCTGACAGGTCTATTCTTCAGAGAGCCCCTTGCTTCAACTTTGGCTATCCCTTTGTATCTTTTGTCTGTAAGTTTTCAGTCTGTGGATCATATCCTCTCAGACCCATTCAGTTTGGAAGATAAGAGTTGGATTCGATTTTATCTTACAGATTCCAATTCAAAACCTCCTTATTCCTTTATGGTAGAGAGTCTTACTGACAATCCCCTGGTGTATAACTATCTTCCACTGATATTGTCTTGTAGTATCCTCTACTACTAACTTTATAAAAGTCCTATTGGGAAAAGGATATTAGGCAAATTACTAGATATTTATGCAGTACCTGAAATAGTCACTTGTACAAATGAATCCTTTTGTGGATGGACATTATTTACACAAACAATTGGGATTAAATGTCAGGGAAATTTTTCAGTAATATTCACTGAGAATGTTAGTCACAGGTATGCATATGGAATCATATACATTTTAAGACAGTATATAGGTCACTGATGTGGCAAGATCATGTTTGTTAACCTACCAATAGTTCGCCAATCTTGGTACAACATATACCTTCCAACAGCTAAAGCAAAGAAATCATGAAAATTAGAGCAGAAATAAATGAACTGGAAAGTAAAAAAAATAATGGAGAAAAATCAACCAAACCAAATTTAGGATTGATGAAAGTATCAACAAAATTGATAAACTGAAAGCAAAATTAACAGAGGAAAGTAAAGAGCAGATGACAATATCTAGAATTAAGGTTGAAACAGGTGGTGTCACAAGAGATTCAAGTGAAATAAAAAAAGATTTATATCACACTATTATAGAAAACTGTATTCCAACAAATTCAATCATCTGAATGACATGAACAAATACCTTAAAATATGCTCTCTTCCCAAATTAATGCGTATCAACAGCAAGAAGATGTTGGAGAGAAGCAAGCAAAAGAAGAAATAGACAAGGTTATCAAGAAACTCACAACTAAAAATATCCCTCACAACTAAAAATATCCCTATCCAGATGGTCTCACAGAAGAATTCTGCCAAGTACAGAGAAGAGCTGACATCAATTCTCCACAAACTTCCAGAAGACAGAAAGTGTCGTCGAACTCCCAAACCCTTTTTTATAAATATAGAATAACCCTGATAAAAAGCGAATACCCATCAAAGAAACCACAGACAGATAACCCTCATAAACATAGATGCAAAAATTCTCAACAAAATCTTGGCCCCCAATAAAACTATTTATATGAAATAAATGGAGGGAGAAAGAAGAGTTTATACCAAGAAGGAAATATTTGCAAATGAAGATGGAAACATGTGTATGAATGAGCTTAATACAAATGACGTATGGATGGAATGTTATAAAAGCTGTAAAAGCCCACAATAAAATCATTGAGAAAAAAAAATGTTGCCCAATAGAATCCAACGGCATATCAACCTTTCTCTCTCTCTCTCTCTCTCTCTCTCTCTCTCTCTCTCTCTCTCTGTTTCAGTCTCTTAAAAAGATAGGAATAGTGTGATAAATCCTCAATAAAGGCTATATAGGAAAAAACAAATTTCAATAGCACACTCAATGGTGAAAAGCTGAAAACATTTCCACTGCATAAGGAAACCTGACAAGTGTGTTCCTTATCCCTAAGCTTATTCAGCATTGTGCTGGATGTTCTAGTCATAAGATAATGGCAAGAATTCAAGAGGGCACAATGGGCAAAGAATAAGTGAAACATTCACTATTGTCAGATGGTCATAGTTCAATACAGAGAGAATCCCAAGATGTCCACAACAGGTGTACACAATAGGATTTTTCTAAACAATTAAGGAGTCTGGTGGAGTAGCATATTACAAGATTAATGAAATTGTCTAAAAAGATATTAAGAAAAAATAGCACTCACAAAAGCCACACAAAAGCTGAAATACTTAGGAATAAACCCAACCAAAAAAAAAAAAACATGGACAAAGAAAACTATGGAACATGATTCCAGGGAATCACATGGAACCTACACAAATGAAAGAATACCACATGTTCATGGATCAGAAGACTCAATATTGTGAAAAATGTCAATTCTCCCTAAAGCAATCTACAAATTCAAAACAACACTGATCTAAATTCTAGTATTATTCTTTAAATAAATCGAACAACTAATTACCAACTTCATTTGGAGAAGGAAGAAGTCCATAATAGACAAAAAATCTCTCCAAAAGAACAAAGTAGGTGGTCTTGCACTACCTGATCTTAAAACCTACTATAAAGCCACAGTTGTCACAACAGCCTGGTACTAATGCACTGACCAATACAGCAGAGCAGAAAAGCATCCGCATACAGACAACTGATTTTGAGAAAGGCACAATAAGTATTAAATTGGAAGGATATGCCCTCTTCAAAAAATGATGCTGGAAACACTGGGCATCCACCTGCAGAAGGAAACAAGACCTATCTTTCACTCCATGCACAAAAACAAACTCCAGGTGGATCAAAGACCTAGATGTAAAACCCAAAGCTATCCGGATCAGCAATGAGAAAAGTGGAACAAGTTTATATGCATAGAGAATACTTAGGCTACCACATATAAGAAAGGAAGCATATGACATAAGACAACATAATGAGTGGGACCTGTTGAAAACAAACACTTGCGTACAAGGAAAGATCACATTAAAAGTGTTAGAGAGTCCACAAATTGGGGATGACAATATAAGAGCAACAAGATAAGAGTCAAAGGATGTGTCCCTAAAATGTACAGGATACTACGAGCATACAAAAAGGGAAAAAACTCTAGCAACCATCTGAGAAGGTGTGTAAAGGATGTGACCAGAACTTTCACAAAGGATGACACTCTAATGGATAATAAATACATGAACAAATGTACTTATTCACCAAGCATCTTGGAACTGCAAGTCAAAACAATCATGAAATACTAACTACCATCCATAATTGTAGTCCACTTTATAAAAAGGGAATATACTTTTGATTGTTCAAGTAAGGAACATATCTGTCTTTGAAGAAGTACAGCAAGGATGCTCCTTAAAACAGAGTACTTTGAGAGTTCACCCTACATACTTTGTATATTCTGTCAAGGAATTCATATATCTGGAATAAAACATCATGAGGGATGTGTGGAGGTTGAGTGGAAAAGAGAACCCTCAATGAGATGAATTCACCATGACTTTTGTAATGAGCTCACCAGAGCAACTGTCAGAAGGATGGTACTGCACTGGGTAGGGCTTCAGTCTTTAGGAATTGGAACCTACTGAGCAGCGCCTAACAACCGTTTTTGGTAGATGTTCCATTTACAACAATTATTCGAACAAGGTATCTACATGAAGGCATTTTAAATTATTTTGCAATTATAATTGCCCTGGCTGGGAGCAGAAAAGACAGATTGAGTTTTAATATGATTTCATATTCATCTTTGCTGCCAAGGCTAAACTTGTAATTAAGGGATAATCCCACAGCAAGACCAGGCACAAAAGCAAGAAGACACAACACAAGCTTATGTTTATGGGGTACCGCTATTTAATTTGTGATCAAGAGGAATATTTTATGAAGGTTATGAAAACAATGATCATAATAATACTCATTTCAGAAAGTAGCCACTTTTATACTAAATCTGAACATATTAACTTGTTTATTCTTAGAAAATAGACGTTTTAAGTGAACTATTTTCTTAAACAGGATGATATTAAAAATAAAATAAAGTAAAACCAAGTGATTGAAATCTGAGATTGTCAGCTTTTTGTGTATGTTTTGTTTTGTTGCTTTTATGAGTTGGCAAGGAGACAGTGAAATAAAATATTTAGAGAAGGTTCTCACATACTATTTCAAATTATCAAATAAAAATATGACACATATTGTCCCTTACACATGACACCAGTATTTTCTGTTTCAACATTAGTTTTTTTAAATTAAATATGGATTATATGACACAAAAGTTTTGTGTTTTGTTCTCTACCAGTCTAATTATAGTACATTATATGCAAAACAGATCTAGAAATCAGAGCCTGACTGAGGTGTTAGCAGTGGTGATCATTATTAAAATGAGTTTTGGAATCAGCTAGAATAAATACTTTCACTCATTAAACATCTCACACTTATCTATTTAAACTCATAACAAATATTTATAATTCACTGTCACAATGCATTTTGACTTATAGTGACCTCATACAGGTATTATGGGACTATCTATATTTATAGAAGCAGATACTGACCTCTCTTCCACAAAATGACTAGTGGGCTTGAACCAGAGATCTTCCAGTTAGCCATCCAAAACCTAATACACATCACTTTTAAGGATATTTCAAACAATTATAGAACTTGAAAAATATATGATATATTATTTGCAGATATTGAATAATTTGATGTTTCAATCTTTCATGAAAGAAAACACAACAACAAGGTAGCCTACAGCCTAATCTCAGCATTTTAATTGTTTTGCAGGATGGTGGGATTGGAATTTAGAAAGGATGTTGGATAGGATTTGACTCCAAAATAAATAACTCCAGGAACATTCAGAGGCATCCTTTTAGATTTTTTTCCCCTGAATATAAACCAATGGAAGTCATGGTAAAATGATTATGTGGCCTGTGAACAGAGAATTAATTAGGGCTTTGTGATGCCACACACAACCACCTGAATGAATGAATTAAACATTCAGTGCTAAAGATGCTTTAATTCTAACTATTCCTACTGAAGAGGACTTATTGAATATCTTGGATATATAGATGAAATTGAGAAAAATAAATTTTACACTATATACAGAGGAAGAACTATATAATACTTGAATGAATGTTTTCTAATGCCAACCAAAAATACATAAATAAATAAAAATATGATACCAATAAATTCACAACCAATGAGTCTAATAGATCTGCTGCCTGTCAGTACAAAGTTAATTTATTTTTTTAAAAAACATTATTTAAAAAATAATATTTTAAAACATAAAAACATCTACAATACAAAGAATTTTAAAAATTCACCACGTATGAAAAAATAATCAGTACAGAAATAAGTAAATAGAATAAAATGAAAAATAAACTAACTGTAGTAATTATCAAATTAGGGCTCAAAAAACCATCTACAAATAAATACAAGAATTTAAAGAAAATAAATGACCCAATGATTGAAATTAGAGCAGAACTTCCAAAACAAAAATGAAATCATAAAGCAAATGAAAATTATAAAAAATAAGTCAAACAAAAAAGGAAAGAATCAGGTATCTGGCATCAAAGAACTAAAAATTACATCATTGTAAATGAGGAAGAGTAAGGTTGGGGACCCGAAGCCCAGTGCTTTGGGACATCCCCTTACAGAAGTGTCACTGGGAAGAGATGAACAGTCAAGGTGGAGTGTAACACTGATGAAAAATACAATTTCCTCCAGTTCTTCAATGCTCCTTCCCCCACGCCCCACTCTCATGATTCCAATTCTGCTTTACAAATCCGACTAGACCCGAGGATGTATAGAGAGGAACCCGAAACACCGGGAATCCAGAACAGATGATGCAACCAGGAGTGTGGAGGGAAAGTGGGGTAGAAAGGGGGAATGGACTATAAGGATCTGTATAAACTCCCTGCGGTATGGAGACCAGGGAAGTGGGTGAGGGAGAAATCAGATAGTGTAAGCTATGACAAAGGAATAACAACTTATAAATCATGAGCCAGCAGGAAGGGCGGGGACAAAGGAAGAGCTGATACCAAGGGCTAAAGTAGAAAGCAATGTTTTGTGAATGATGAAGGCAACAAATATACAAATGTTCTTGACATAAAATGGATGGATGGATGAATTATGATAAGTGTATGAGTCCCCAATAAAATGATTTTTTTAAAGGAAGGTTCTTAAAGAGGGTTTGATACTAAAAAATAAAAGTCCAAATAACTTGAAAACAGTGATAAAGATTCTAACTAAAAAATATTAAAAAATGAAAATATAAAATTAATGACTGGCACATATAAAACATTAAAATCAAAGAAATATTCTTACTATAAAGAGAGGGGATTGAGGATGGATCAGAAAAAATGAAGCAAAAATGTTAAGATTTGTCACTTAAAAAAGGATATCAAGTCACTGAAAACAAAAATTCTAAGTAAAATGATACAAAGAAAACAGCTACATATTACCACATTATAAAAAACTTGATGAAAACAAAAATAAAATTGGTAAAGAAAAATAAACATTATATACTGAGTAATTAAGGGCAAATTAATTGCAAATGTCATATACAAAACAATGTCATTTAAAAATGACAGTGATGTATTTAGAAAGAAAAGTATACAGGCAACACTTTTAAAGAGGAAGTATTCAAATATATTTAAAACAGAATTTATGATTGTAAGATTCTATTCTGATAGGAAAAAGTTCAAACTATAAGCATGAAATCAATGTTGTTGAAAGAATATGATGATGAATATTCTAATTACTACTGGTGTTCCAGTTCATACATCATTATTTATTACAAAGAGGCTATATAATATATTTATGGTTGTATAAATGTTCTCTCAGTAGTAAACTTCACTGTGTCTCATTTAGCTTGTCTTCAAAAAGAAGGTCCAATCAGGTCTCACACCATAGTTTATTTGGATTTTAGAGTAATCTCTTTAAAATGTCAGAGCATTTTTCACAGATGTTGCTAGGCGACCTCAGCTCTGTTCCCAATCTTACCAACACTATCTATAGGCTAAGGAAACATTGGTCACTTCTATCCCATCTCCACAATTTGAGTTTGAATCTGTTGGTGCAGCAGACATGTCAATCCAGTGTCTTTATGATCTTCACCATTTTGGTGACATTAGACCTTACCATACATTATGGCCTTACCAGGAATTGATCTTTCCTTTTAGCATACACAGCATATAAAAGACAAAGTCACTCATCTCCCTTTCTAAGGAGGGTTCTCATTGTACTTCTACAGCAGTTGTGGTTATCATTCTGCAATGCAGGTTACTTTCAATATTCTTTGTCAACACCATAAGTCAATGTAGCCATTTTTCTTCCACATTTGTTATTCGTTGTCTAAATTTCACATGCATATGAGCTGTGTTAGTCCGGGTAGGCTAAAGGAACAAATTTAATAGACACGCATATAGATATAAGGAAAAGGTTTACATACAAGAGGAACACGATATTGATTCAAGTCCAGTTCAAAGTCATAAGTCCGATATTAACCCATGTGCCTAAAATCAGTCTATAAAGTCTCCTTCCGACTCACAAAGTCACAGATCAGTGGGTGCAGAATCCCGGCACTGGCAGAGGTCTCCACATGGCTCCTCACTTCCAGGGTTCAGAGTCCATCAACAGCAGGAGCAATTCTTCACTGGCAGATGTCTCTATGTCTCCATGTCCCCAGCTTCAGAGGTCTGGTTCCATCAGGGCAAAGCCGTGTAGTCTCTCCACTGGCTCCTCCAGTTTCTCGGACGCTGCCATCTTGTCTTGTCCATTATTCATGTCTTGTCAGTGATTCATTGTCTCAGAGACTGACTCCCAACAACTGGGGAGATAGCTTCCCATCTTCACAAAGGAAATATCGTGAGATTTCCCAGAAGTCTCAGGAGAAAGCCATGCCCACATAGAGGCCTCAATGGCTGCCTCCAGATTAATAGGCTAGACTTCACCCCTACATTTCAATCATAAAATTAACATAAGCACATGACTGCCACATGAGCCAATTAAAAATACCATGATTTGGGTCAGGTACATTTTCATTTTCAAAGTAATTTCCTCACTCTTCATCAATTTTTCTTTGTCTTTCTCTTTTTATAAACCATTCTTTTGGGGGATTGTACAGTTCCCATCACAATCCATACATTCATCATTGTATGCAGGCCACATTTGCACAATTGTGGCCATCTTCACTCTCAAAACATCCTCCCTCGGCCCCATTACCAGCTCCCCATATTTCCCTTCCCTCCCTTCTTCCCCTCCCCCATGAACTCTTAATATTTTACAAATTGTTATTACCTTTTCATATTGGGGAGTTTGACTTGGAGGTCAGTACTGAACCTGCAGCTTGGGAGTCAGATATACCTAACCAGAGCACATGAGAACAAATGAAGGGGGAGGATGTTAGGATGAAGTACATCCTGGTCCCCTGAGCCTTCAGTATAACATTCCCACTCAAAACACCTGATGCAGAAGAGGATTATAAGGCTGGTCCCACTATGAAATATGTCCACCCTCACTGACCCAACACCTTTTGGGGTCACAAATGTAGAAGCAGTGTCAGAATTATACCTTGTCTGGCTCAACCACACCATGACAAAAACAAAGGGTGTGTAACAGAGCATGTAGTTCTAGATGGAGTGCCAAAGTTATACTTTGGGTCCAGGGTGTGGCACCCCACCTTACTCAACCAGGGGACACTCCTGGAGGTCAACAAAAAGACCTTAAACTATTTACAGGCTTTTCAACAATTTATCCTTCTCTGTGCAACAGATTTGTTCAATGTAATATGTCATTTGATTTCTTAACTGCTGCTTCCAAAACCATTGATTGTGAAACCAAATAAAATGAAGATACTTGACAGATCAATTTTTCCCCTTTATCATGATGTTATCTATTGGTCCAGTTGCAAGTGTAGGTAGGCAAATGATAGATAGATAAGATAGATACATTAAAGATAGATGACCCACAGATAGATAGATAAATGATAGATAGATGATTGTAGACAAAGATAGATAAATATATAGATAGTTACATTCACATACTCCATATCATAGACAAAAGTCATTGAAAACCTTATGCATAACTTTGAAGTATCTCAAACACTAAATGCCTAAATGAAGAAAGCAGAAAATGAAGATAATGCTAGGAAATGGTCCTCTAACTTTCATCAAGGGCAAAAGAAATGTGACTGAAGAGATGATTTCTTGGAGAGGAGTCAATAATGGTGATATGAGTCTTTTAAAACCTGTGGAAGGAGAGCTATGTTAGTCCAGGTAGACTAGAGGAATAAGTTGATGAATACTCTTATGTGCTTAAGAAGGTGCTTTAAATACAAGAGCAATTGAATATTGAGAAAATGTCCTAGTCCAGTCTAGATCAAGTCCATAAGTCTGCTATTAGCCCATATGTCTGATATTGCTCTATAAGCTCCTCTTCAGACTCACAAAACACATGCAATGATACCAATTGCAGAAGGATTATAGGCCAAAGACAGAGAAGTATTGTGGATCCAGTGGTGTTGAAAGAATCTCAATACTGACAGAAGTCTTTACATCACTTCTCTGGCTGCAGTGATCTGGCCTCATCAGCCTTTCTCCATGTGTTTTCTTCACAGGAATACCTCGCAGGGAGTGAGTCAAGAGAAAAAGTTGTTTCCACATCCAAGAAGGTATCCAGGAGTTCTGAGAATCCTCAAATGAAGGCCATGCCCATACAGAATCCTCATTGGCTATGGGTTGATTGATAGCCTAGATTCCATCTCTTCACTCTGAATCCTCACATTGACACCAGGCTACATATTACCACAGGAGCCTTCAGGATCTTCATTTGCTGATGAGATAAAACTCAAGTTGCTAAAATCCTCAATGATTGTAACTTGGAATGTGTAAAGTATGGATTTAGGAAAATTGAAGTGGTCAAAAAGGCAATGGAATGTGTGAAGATTGATATCCTAGGTATTAGTGCAATAAAATTGACTACTATTGGCTATTTTGAAAAAGAAAACCATGATTTACTATGCCAGGCATAACTCAATCAAGAGGAATGATGTGTCATTTACTATGAGAAAGAATCTTGCTAAATTCATTTTGAAACAGAAGGCTATATGTGAGCAGATTATATCTATCTTCCTTTAAGGAAAGTCTATTGTTATACCTCAACTTTATGCACCAACCACAAAGGCTAGTGGAAAAGAAACTGAAGAATTCTACCAGGGACTTCAGTCAGAAATCAATCAAACATGCAATCAAGATTCATCAACAATATTGGTGATTGAAATGTAAAAGTTGGAAACAAAGAAGAAGGATCAGTAGTTGCACATACACACTTGGTGATAGAAATGAAGAGATCACATGATAAAATTTCAAAAACCAACAACTTGCTTATAGCAAATATCTTTTTTCGATAACACAAAAGATGGCTGTACACATGGACTTCCCCATAATACACAAAATTCAAATTGATACCTATGGGACGAGATCATGGAGAAACTCAATATTAGCAGCTAAAACTAGATCAGGGACTGACTAGGGAACAGACCATCCATGGCTCATACGTAAGTTCAGGATAATGCTGAAGGAAATGATAACAAGTCCACGGGAACCAAAGTAAGACCCTAAGTCAAGAAAGGATTTGATGCAACACACACTAATGAGAGAAAACCTGATACATTGTGGGTAGAAATACTGAACATCATTAATGAAGATAGCAAAACATTATTCAAAATCCAGGAAAGAAAAGTTCAAAATGAATGTTGAAAGAGACTGACACTTGCCATTAACCATAGAGTAGTAGTTAAATGAAATAAAGGAGGGAGTCAAGGATCTGAAGAGAAAATTTCAAAAGGTAACCCAAGAAGGCAAAGCCAACTATTATAAAGAAATATGCAAGGAACTAGAATTAGAAAATCAAAAGAGAAGAATGCACTCAACATATTTGAAAAATGAATGAATTCAAGAAGATATTTATTCCTCATATGGCAATTTTCATTTGCTATCACACAAGGATAATTTTACTTAAGATCGTCCCACAGCAGTTGCAGCAATAGATTGACAGAGAAATACCTGAAGTTCAAGACTGAATTCAAAAGTAGATGTGGGAAAAGGCATATCATTGCTTATGTCAGATAGATCTTGCCTAAAGCAGAGAAAACCAAAATATGGTTTTTGTGTGTTTCATTGACTATGCAAAGGCATTTGACTGTGTGGACGACAATAAACTTTGAGAAGTTTGAGAAATGCATAACTCTGAGAAGAGTATTCCAGAGCACTTCATTGTGCTTACATGGTACTTGTACATGGATAAAGAGTAAGTTTTTAGATCAGAACAAAAGAAGGTGCATGTTTCAAAATCGAGGGAAAAATTGTGAGTCTGGGTTGTATCTTCTCACCATACTTGCTCAATCTGTGTGCTGCTTAAATCATCAGAGAAGCTGTATTATATGAAAAAGAGTACAGCGTCAGGATTGACTGAAGGCTTATTATCAACCTGCAGGATGCAGAAGCACAAACTTACTTGCTGAAAGAGAAGAGGAACTGAATTAAGAACATAAAAAATGATGTGTTTAAATTGTCTTCCTATTGTCCAGCTACTTTGGATTGTTTGCTCAGCACATATATTTAATAATTAGAGTGAAAGGCTATACTCTTAACTTACACCTTTCATGGCTGATGAAGATCAAGGATTGTAGCTTTCAGTATGGATGAAAGGAAGACCAAAAATCTCACAAATGGACAACTAGGCAACAAGGTAAAGGGAGAAAATGTTGAAACTGTCAAGGACTTTGTCTTACTTGAATCCTCCATCAATGCTCATTGAAGCAGCAGTTAAGAGTTCAAAAAATGCATTGTAGTACGTAAATCTGCTGCACAATCTCTTTAGAATATTGAAGAGCAGGGATATTTCTTTGAAGATTAAGGTGGATCTGCCCTAAGCCACAGTATTCTCCATGGTATCATATGCATGGGAATGATTAACATTGAATAAAGAAGACCAAAAAAAGTATTGATGTGTTTAAATTGTGGCGCTGGACTAGAATATTGAAAATGCTATGGATTCTAAAATGGACAATTCAAACTGCATTGGGAGAAGTAAAACCAGAGTGCTCCTTAGAGACAAAGATGACAATATTTCCTCTTACATATTTTGGACACATTGTCAAGAGAGAAGGACATCAAGTTTGATAAAGTAGAAGAGTGCACAAAAGAGGAAGGTCCTCGAAGAGTTGGATTGGCACAGTGGCTTAATCAATGGGCTCAGGTATAGAGCAATTGTGAGGATAGTGCAAGAGTGTCATGTTTCATTCTGCTATACGTGGGATTGCTATGGGTCAGAGTGGACTCAATGGTACCTAACAACAACATTTTATGTTGAGATGTAAATCCATACTTTAGACTTTGATATTCATCAGCAAGTTCATTCAGCCCTTCTCATTTTCAGTAAATAATTTTGCATATTGAAGACTGTAAATAAGCCTTCCACTAATCACAAAATTGAATTCTTCATATTGTCCAACTTCTTCAGATTATTTGCTCAGCATACATATTTAACAAGTACAGTGAAAGTTTACACCCTTGACACACACTTTTCATGATTTAAACCATATAATATTCCCTTGTTCTGTTTGTATGGCTACTTCTTAGTTCATTTATTGACTCCACATGAGTATAACAAAGGAATTTGAGATCTTCATTATTCATGGTATTTTTTATGATTTATACAGTCCAATGTCTTGACATAGTCAATAAAACAAAACTAACCATTTTCCTGGTTTCTCTGCTTTCAGCGAAGGTCCATCTGACATCAGCAATGACATTCCTTAAAGCAAATCGTTTCTAAATTCAGCCTGAATTTCTAGTATCTTCTTGTATTGTGGCACCAATTGTCGACTGAACTCAGCAAGATTTATTTGCATGTGGTCTCTGATATGAATGCCATCTTTTTAAATAATGTCCACCTCTGTTTGGCTACCTTTTGGGTGGGAATGTGCATTGTTATAGAGATGTCACACTTCTTTGGGGAGAGGTGTCTTCCAAATTTCTTAACATAGAAGAATGAGTGCTTCCAGTACTTCATTAGCTGGTTGACACTTTTCAATTTGGTATTACATGGACTCTTCATACACGGTTATCTTTTTCAGTTAATGTATTGCAAATTTGACTTCTTTTTTCAATATCCTGAGTCCTTGTTCAATATGTACACTTGAAATGACTGAATGTCAACCAATTTTTGTTTTGATTTTTTAATTAGCTGTATCCTTCTATCTCCTTTGATACTTTGTATATGAATCAATATTTTGTCCATAGAATCTTTTAGTTTTACAATCTGTGCTTGAAAACTCTTTGCAGTTATCCAGCCTGAGATTTGCTGAGCATGACTTCCACTCTTGGCTTTCTAACTTTACATCTTTGCATATTTCATTATGATATGCTTTTGATGTTGTCTGGAACTGCCTTTTGAATGTTTTTATTCAACTCTTTTTATTCACAAATTCTGCTATTTGCTTTATCTAGTCTACATTTAAGATCAGGTTTCCTGGAGTTTTCTAGCATTGATTTAGATCTTCTCTTCTTTTTGTTAAAGAACCTGTTGTTTCTTCACATTATCCTGCAGCTTGTCATGTCTTTGGGTATTATGTTTCAGTATGCTGAATCTGTCTCTGAGATGTTCTTCTAGTTTAAGTGAGAGATAGAATCAAAATTGTGTTTTGGCTCTTGGGAACTTAGTCTGCTTCAAAGTTGCCATCTGGCTTAGTTTTGGCTGCAATAGTGACTTTCTCTATTATCTCTATCCTCAGATGTGGTCAATTTGATTCCAGTGTATTTGATTTGATGAAGTTCATAGGTACACTCACCCTTTCAGTTGTTAAAAAATAAGTATTCACATTGTAGAAGTTATTGGTCTTACAAAGTTCTATAATGATATCTCCAAATTCATTTCTATCAAGACATATTTTGCAACTGTCATCCAGTTTTCTGTTTCCAACTTTTTCATCCCATCACTGATATTCATCAATACTTCTTGATCGGAAATTTGCTTAATTTCAGATGGAAGACATTGGTAAAATTCTTCAATTTCTTTAACGTGAGCATTAGCAGTAGTTTTGTATGTCTTGTAACTGCACTTTCTTGTTGGTATATAGATATTATTCTATCATAGATAGCACTGTAGTCCAAGAAAGAGATTAATCATTTTTATAATGAATGTGATATTATTTCTCTTGCATTTATCGTTCCTCATATACTGAAATATATATCTGATTAAAATTGCCCAACACAATTTTATTTCATCTCACTAGGGTCTAGGATATTGATCTTTATGTTTTGTATTTAATTTTTGATGACTTCTAATTTTCTAAAACTTGTATTTCATACATATATGCTTCACTTATTAATGGAAGTTTGCAATTGTTTCTTCACAATGAATGTCTTAAGGAGATTTATTTTACCCACAACAATCCTTGATCATTGTCGGCAAGTGCTTCAAATCATCTTCACTATTAGCGATCATTTTTAACTTATCTACATATCACAGGGAGCTAATTCACCTTTTCCAAACCTGACACCATGTTCTTCACATAGTTCAGTTTCTCCAATTACTTGCCTCAGCATTTATTGAATAATAATGGTGAAAGGATACAATTCTAATGCACACCTTTCGAGTACAATTTTAAACTATGCATATAGCAAATTTCCATTGATAACATTTGAATATATTCAACTTGAATACATTCTAATACATTCACATTCTAAAACACTTAGTCAAAGACATGTGGCACATATTAAATTGGAATCATTTGGAAGGGGAGATCTTTAAAGAGTGGAAGAGTAAAGACGTCACTTTGAGGACTAAGGTGCCCAGTCCCAAGTGTTTGCAGTTGCCTCACAAGCAAGCTAATGCTGGACACTGAATGGGGAAGGCTTAAGAAAAAAGTATCCATTTGGTTCATGATGTTGACACAGCCTATTAGAAATACATTACAAGTATTCTGGACTGCCAGAAGAACAACAAACCGGCCTTGGAAGCTGTATGTACTGAATATTAAGACAGAGGGACTTTCTCTTACATGCTTTGGACATGTTATCAGAATTGACTAAACCCCATTGAGTACAGTAGTCAGAGAAACAGCTTTTCTCAAAGAGATAGGCTGACACGGCACCTGTAAAAATGGAATCAGCTGTAGCTTTCTGAGCAGCGCTGAGCAGTGCTTCCTTCTGCTGCACAGGAGGTTGCTGTGAGTTGGGTCTGACTTGGTGACACCTAATATCAACTATGATAATGGTATATATTAAATATTTATTTTAAACTGTGCTTTTGTATGTTGAGATAGAAAGATATGGGTGGTAAAAATGATACCCCCCTTTTGATTTGATACATTAGTATTTTACAAAGTCAAAATGAATCTTAACTCAGTATCTTATTGATATGTGGTAATATGTATGAAGCCCATATAGCTGGTCTTCCCATTCATCTGTCTGCTTCCTGCTAAGATATTTCTCATTTCAATCAGTTAGTGAATCTGTGGGTCTATCCTGTGTAGACTAACTACAGCTATAAAGTTGATTTACAATAGTAAAACATAAGCAAGCAGTTTATATGTACTGTTTAAGCTTCAAGCCATTTCACAGTGTCCTACTTTCCTCACTTCTTAGCTGAAGGATTTTATTTGAGTAAGAACAGAATCATGAATAAGGTCAGAGTTAAGAAAATACAGGTTGTGCTCACAGGATAGTGAACTGGTGACATATTAAGAAGTTTTAAAAGAAATAACAATTTTGCTTGTTAGCAAAAGGAATGCCTTATGATTTCTATGATATCAAAAAATCAACATGAGGGAAAAAAAGCTACTCTGATTTAATTGTTTTTATTATAAGAACTGCTAGGAGTAGCCAATTACTTGAATGGAAGTTTCCCACATGGTATGGCCTTTTTTTAAATATAAGTGGAGGCTGTGTATGTGTTTGCTTTCTTTTTGCTGGGTTGGATTTTGTATCTAATTTATTGCCCTCCATTTGATTTTTAGAATTGCTGTATTGCCTACAGATCCTGGAAGTTGTCAACCACCTACTATCTTATCTGTAAAGCTTGAATTCATCAGAAGTTTGTATCTGACTTACCACTCTTGGGCTCATCAAACCTTGCAGTTATGCTAATTAATGGAAGCTTTGAACCTGGCCTTTGGAATCCTGACCAGGAAATTGATAGTCACTACAATGGGTGAGCCATTTCCTTTATGCAAGTCAATCACTACTGTCTCTCCCCCCCACCCCCACCCCAACCCTCCACACACACTGGCACTCACATGCTCATAGACTTCTTTAATTTTGCTTCTATAGAGAATGCAATCCCAAGCACTAGACTTTGCAGAACTTTTTACACAGCCTGGTGAGTTGGGGAGTGAGAGAGTACTTACATTTGATTATTTGACATTTAACAAGGTCTTTCAAGAAATCAGGAATTCAGGCTGAGCCCCGGGGGCGTAGTGATTGTGTGCGGAACTGCGGCCCACTGGCACGGAGGTTCAATTCCAGCAGTTGAGGCTGGGCCTCCTACTCCCACCACCGGAGAGCAGTGATGCCCCCACCCCCCAAAAAAAATCAGGAATTTCTGTTGTCCAGGATATTCAGACTCAGCCGTCACTTCTTGTTTTTTAAATCTTATTTGTTTTGTTTCTTTGAATAAACCATTTCAAAATGTTGCAGATCTATATTGTCTTTGTCAAACTTAGGGTCATGAATCACATACTCTAAAGAGCAGAATCAGATCTTAGACAAAATGTTGTCTGGTGTCAAATTGGGACAGCCCTTTTAATTACATCAAGCACTGCCGTTTGTGAGTGCTCTTAGAGTCAGGATTGATGGCCAAATGGAAAGGGTGTATGGGCAAGCAGAACTGAGGTATATTATATCATGGGAGTCAAAATCTGTTTTAGAATAGGCATTTCATAAAGGAAAGTTTCTGTTTTATTAGTACGGCATTACATAGTCTCTCCTCAAATACTGACGGGTGTATTTGAAAAAAATGTGTAAACATGTGTGGCTGATAGTTAATGAGGCTATCTCACAACAGACATCTGTCCTCAATTCTTATTTCTTTATAAGCAAAGCTTCCTATTCACAGAAATACTAGTGAACCATATTGCAAGATACGTCAGAAATGCTTTCTTTTAAAGTAATACTGCATTGTCTATCCAGGCAGTTGGAGATTGACTACTTCATTAGCAAGTCATTATACTTTGAAGCTTCCTACTGATGCTATGATGTTTCTTTCAATGCACATTGTTCTCTAAGTGGAGCTCAAGTTTGGTGTTTAAATGTTCTATAGTAAATACTACCAGTTAAGTCAATAGATATTTTAAAGTGTAAAACTTTGCTAATGTATGCACATTTATCTCTCTTTTCTGTCTTCAAAATTTCCAATTTGCAAAATCATGTATATGAGAAAGCAAATGTTCTAAATAGCTTAATTATTAAACCTGCCTCAACGAAATATAAAAAGACAATGCATTAGATAACCAACATTCTGTTATTTAGAGATATAGGCTGGAATCATCATGGTGAATTATTCTTGGCATCTAACATTTTCCAGTTTGAAATAATGGGATCTTTGATTTTCATAATTTTGAGCCCTTCAAAAGTATAGCTTACTCAATTTCATTACTTGCCAGTACTATTAGTGTACTTGATAATTTTTGAGCTATAATTATGATGATCATTACTATTAGCATATCTGAAAATTATTTGGATGCTTATTAATTTAGTCTTCCTCTTCTATCAAGATTTCTTATTTTCTCTTACCTCAAAGTTCTTCTTCTATCAATTATAGCTTTTTCATCTGTCTACTAACTGGTGAACACATTATTACATTCACTTACCAGTAGGTTGCTAAATAAATTAAAACTTTTATGAATATTCTAATCTATCTGATGATTTTCTAATAGCTCATGTATTTATAGCATGCTTGGTTAAAATTTTAGGCTAGCTGAAAAAATTAAAAATATATTTATGAAAATCTCATCTAATCATTCACATAGTCCAAGTGATTTTGCAAATCACCATACTAAGATTTCATAAAGGAAGATATTATGCAAGTAGACATTGTGAACAAAGTTTAAGGAATGTTTTGAAAGGGAATAAAAGCTTTCAGCCTAAACCCTCCTATGAGTGGGAAAGGAGATGCTTACTTTTTTCTCTCTCTTTTTTCCCTTTTAGTTGAATGTTACCAGCAATTAATGTGATGCTAACAGCTCTGTTGATGGTAGGAAGATCAAGGATAAAGAGGGTGTCTCTACCAAATGCCTATGCTACAGGAAAATTAATTGGCCATGCCACAATAAAGGAGTTTGAAAGAAATTAGATACATGTTAAATCTCTATGGGGACAATCCAAAGCTGGGCTTGCTCACACCAAGGCCACCTTGGCACAGGTAAAGGTCAACTTGAGCATGCACACTAGACAGCATCAGCATTACATCAGAAGATAGGAGGGGATAAAGAGCAGGACCCAAGGAAAGGTTGCTCTCCTTTCAGTTCAGAGGGCTGGATCTCTCCCTTGTGCACAGTGTGTACACACAAGCCCTCTTGCCCTTTTCAGTTTGGAACTCGTTCTCCACTGGGAGACTCACTCCTCATTTGGGGGAGGGGGTGGTGGTTTCTGGGACTTCTTTTTTTAATGCGAACACCTCTTTCTGGCCATTTTCCACTAGGTTTTTTGTGCTCCCCTGAAGCAGCCAGTTTCAGGTAAAAATTCTTGTGAGGTCATCGGCGTGGCCTTGCACTCTTTCCAGGGATAGCATGTATTACTTGAGATTCTATTACTTGAAACTTCCCCTTCCATCAAAAAAGTTACTTAGCTTACAAAAATACTTCTGTTATGTGAAATTTTTCAATGTTGAAAAGCAAGAATCAAGGAAAACCATCCCAAAAATCTAACACATTTAGCTAACTGCGCTGGTAACCTTGGTTCTAGTAAACAGATTCGTTGGTGGTGTTGGTTGGTTGGTTGCTTTCTTTAATGTTGAATTCTGTTTTATAATACAATCTGAACAAATGAAAGATTCTTTTAGATGCTCCTTGGATCAGCTCCTATATTGTGAGATTCTGGTTTGGAAATGGCTACACATGACAATGGAAGCCGAAGATAGATTTGTGAGATTTTTACAGGCAATAAGCCTCCAGTGATTTCTCTCTACCCATAATGGAGGTATGGAACAAACTGGTTACCAAAGAATGCATTGGATAGATGACAATAGGTGATGAAAATGATAAACCTGACTTGAAGCATTGAAATTTTGCCACTTTTATACATATTGGACCTAAACTTATTTTCACCATTTTCTTTTTCCACATTGAGGTCTTTCTTTGAAGTATTTTGTTTTTGTGAGTAGCCTTCTTGAATTTTTGTTACATATTTTTCTGTTTTTCTGTATCTGGATCCCAGGAGTAATGAACCTATAGAGATAAGAAATACAATAAGATTTCCTGGGGTACAGTGATGGAGGGGCTGGTAAAAGGGAGATGATGCCAAGTATTTGAAGAAGAAAGAGAACTTTTGAAACTGTACTAGCAATTATATAATGATACTTGATATGATTGTACTATGAAAGGTAATGGAAACTGTATTGGCTCCTAATAAAATGATTTTTTTTAAAGTATCCCCAGAGGGTGATTGGTCAAACTTTTACAGCATTAACTAGAAAGATGACTATTCAAATTCAATGTTGGGGAAGAGATGTGGCAAAGTGTCCCACGGAGCTTGTGGGGAGAGCATTAAACAATTCACTCTGAGTTAGTTTTTCCAGTGGCATCCCCTCGGAAGTTTCTCTCTGGTCACAATAACTTGTTATTTTTTTATAACTTTTTTGCTAAACTTCTCTGTGTGTGTGATTGCTGATGTAAGAAAACAGTGTGAGAACATGAAATTTTGCTTCCTGTTCAGGAAAAATGACACAGAAACTGGGGTGATGTCACACATAGATTACAAGGACAGGGCTACGGAAAAAGCTAAAGTGTACAAGTGTTTTTCTCATTTCAAAAAATGGTGAAATGTCATTTGATGACAAACTTCCTTTTGGATGTCAGTCAATTCCCAAATAGTCAAAAATGCTGACAAAATATGTGTGCTTGTGAGTGAAGACTGAAGACAGAGCATTGAAGATATGGGGAAGTTATCTGGATTATGTTGGTCTTGGGTCAGAAAATTTTAACAGAAGTTTTGGAACTCCGAAGGGACACTGTGAAATTTGCTTTAAGATCTGACTGAACAGCAGAAAAGAGCAGCTAGTGGAAATACGTATGCTTTGAAACAACAGTGCTGAAGCAACTTGGACTATTTTTCCAAGATCATTTACAGGTGATGTGACATGGTGACATTCTTGTGACCCCAAAAGCAAATATCAATCAAGTCCCTGGAAGACACCATCCATCACCTGACCCAAATCAGGCTCTTCAAGTGAAATCAAAGATCAATACAATGCTTATTTGTTTACTTGATGTAAGAACAGTGCATTGTTCCACCAGCTCAGACTATTAATCTAGCTTTTAATTTAGAAATTCTGAAAAGATTGTGTAACTATTCGACAAAAAAGTCCTCATTTGTGGCAGGGTCTGGCTTTGCCACCACAACAATGCACCTGCTCAGCAGCCATCTCAGTGTGCCAGTTTGGGGCATAAAGCAGCATTCTTCTCTTACCCCATACACCTTATTCATCTGACTTCACTCTGTGCCACTTCTTTATGTTTCCGCGAACCAAGAGTGACATGAAAGGATGGAAATCTGATGATGTAGAAGAGATGAAGAAAAAAATTGGGAAGGTGCTGTCAGCCAATCAAACATTTGTAAAATGTTGTCAAGAATGGAATTGCAGATTTGACTAACGTATTAAATGTAATGGAGAGTACTCTGAGGGTTATACATTTGTTTTGTAAAAATATTTAAATACAAAGCTTTGAAAAAAATCTGATACCCCCGCTTAGATATGTGTACATACTGTAATATGTAACATAAGCACACACATATAGTAATGTATATAGGATTGTTAGGATAGTCCAGTTTTAGACAATCATAGCAATTATTCCTATGTTTATTCCATTGTTGCTTTCTTATTTTTCTTGCTTTTCTACTTTACAGAAAATAATATACCTCTCAAAGGATTTGTCTCTCCTGACAATATGTGAAAAATATATAAAAAAAATGTCTTGATTCTTGCCTCTAAGAAGCACTCTGGCTTTTCTTCTTCTAAGACATACCTTTTTATAGTTTTAGCCTATTGTGGCACTTTCAATATTGTTTTCCAGCACCAGAGTTCAAGTTCACTGATATTTTTTTTTATTCAGTGAGCAACCTTCACATGTGTATAAGGCAAATGAAAATACCATGGCCTGGGTCAGACATACTTTAGTCCTCAAAGTAATATCCTTTTTTCGCAGTACTCCACAGAGGTCTTGTGCACTTAATGAAATGTACTTTTGTTTTCTTGACTACTGTATGGATTATGGATCTAAGTAAGACAAAAGAACTGAGAACTTTACCTTTTTTTCCCATTTATCATGATGGTATGTATTTGTCCAATGGTGAGTATTTTGGTCTTCTTTATATTCAGTTGCAAACTATAATGATGGTTCCAATCCTTTATCTTCATCAGCAAATGGTTCAAGACTTCTTCACTCTCAGCAAAAAGACTGTGTCACTGGCATATCAATAAAGCTCCTTCCAATCCGAATGCCTCATCCTTCTTCCTATAATCCAACTTTTCCCATTATTTGCTCAGTTGCAGAATAAATATGTATAACAAGAGGATACAAATCTGCCCCACACCTTTCCTGATTTTAAACTACACAACATTGTCTTGTTCCATTTATCCAAGTGCAAGTTCCACATGATCACAATGCAGTGTTCTGAAATTCCTATTCTTCTCAAGGTTATGCAGTGCTTTCTACTCTCCACATTGTTATGTGCCTTGCCATAGTATATAAAATAAAAGGAAACATATTTCTGGTGTTCTCTGCTTTCCACCAAGAAACATCTGATACCAGAAATGATGTCCCTGGATAGAAATTGTCTTCTGACTTTGGCCTGAGCTTCTGACAGCTCCATGACAAAGTATTGCAATATTTAAGAAATTTAAAAATTTAAAATTTAAATTTAAAAATTTAAAAATTTCTGCAGAAATTTTTTCTTACATGTGATATCAGTGATATTAAGCATTCTTTTGGGGTCACTTTTCTCTGGAATGGGTGCAAATATGGATAGCCTTTAGTTAGGTAGCCAAGTATCTCGCTTCCAAATCTCCCAGCATAGACTCACGGTAAGTACTTCCAATGTTTTATCAGCATGTTGAAATATTTCAATTGTCATTCCATCAATTTCTGAAATGTTCTTTTGACTAATGCAGCTAGACTAACTTGAACTTCCCTCTCCAGCTCATTGGTTCATGTTCACATGCTACCTCTTAAAATGACTGAATGTAGTAGTTGTTATTTTTATTATTACTATTGGTACATTGTGTATTCTTTTCATCTTATTTTGGTGCTTTCTTCATAATTCAATATTTTTTGCATAGAATATTTCAATATTGCAATTCAAAGCTTGGATTATTGTGGGTCTTTGCACATATCTGTATAATATTTGACTTTGTCAATTGCCTTTGAAATTGCCTGTTCATATTTAGACTTCACCATTTCGTCCATTTGCTTTGGCTTCTATACCATTAAGAGCAAGTTTCAGAGTCTCCTCTAGAATCTTGATCTGTCTTTCATTTTATAGTGATCTTTTTTCATTTTATCATGAATGGTTTCTTGCTATCCTCCAACAGCTCATAAGTTCTTGTTTCAAATCTATTATTGGGATGTTCTAGAATATCTAAAGATAGACTCAAAGTCATCATGTGGCTCTTCTGGAATTGTTTAATCTTCTTTAGTTTCAACCTGAACTTACTTACTTACTTACTTACTTAGTTACTTAGGAGTAATTGATGGTCTGTTCCACAATCAGCCCCTGGCCCAGTTTTAACTACTAATACCGAGCTTCTCCATCATGCCTCCCAACAGATGTAGTCAATTTGATTTTTGTGTATTCCTTTTGGAGAAGTCCATGTATATTGCCACCTTTGGCTTGTTGAAAATGTTAGTTGCTATGAACAAATCATTGCTCTTCCAAAATGCTTTAGTTTGATACCCATCTTCATTTCTATCACCAAGTCCATATTTCCCAACTACTGTTCCTTCCTCTTTCTTTCCTACTTGGCATTCTAACAATTATCAGTGTATTTTGATTATGTGTTTGATCAACTTATGATTGAATCATTGGTAAAATTCTTCAATTTTCCCATCACTAACTTTTAAGGATGGTTCATAAATTTGAATAATAATTGCATTCATAGAATTTCCTGTCACAGCATTATGCTTCATGTTTGATTTTGAAATGTCTTTTTTATGTTGAATGAAATATCAATCCTTTCATGGTTTTATTGCCAGCATAGTAAATCATATTTCTCATTCACTATTGTGATCCTAGACCATTTGAAGTCACTAATGCATAAGGTAGCCATTTTTATTTGTTCTGTTTCAGTTTTCAAGTCGTCCAATTTTCTAGATGCATACTTTACACTGTAGCTTCTGAAGTTTTTTTCTTGAGTCATGCACCATTAGCAAGTGAAGATGGATATCTTTCAGTCAGTTTGCCACAGAAATTTCTTAGTGTAGTGTGCATTTCCAGTACTTAATCAACTCAGTGAAACATTTCAATTGTTACTCCATTCAATTCTGGAGTTGTGTTTTTGGAAAATGTCTTCAATGCAGCTTGGACTTCTTCAGTACTAACAGTACCTCTCACAATGGTGAATGTCAATCAGTTCTTTTTGGTTTAGTGACTCACTGTGTTCCACTGTGTTCCATCTTTTTTTGGTACAGTGACTGTATATTCTTTTCATCTGTTTTTGATCCTTCAGGAATCATATAATTGTGTGTCTATAGAATCCTTTATTACTACATCTAGAGTTTTTATTTTATTAAATTTTCAGTTTAATATGCTGTTTTTCACTTTGGGTATTCTCACTACAAGTTTTTGTGCATTTTTAATAATATATTATTTTGTCTCTGCAAAATCTGTTTTGGAAACTTCCATTTAATTTTTCACTTCAACATTTCTACCATATATCTTACTCTATGATGAATGCAAGTTTCAGAATTTCACCTGACATATCTGACATCCAGTCTCATGCTTTCTATCTTCTCTTTTTATAGTCCAGAGTACTAAGGAGGCAAAAAAAGACTAAGAGGTATTCCATATATTCTTTCAGACCAACCGAGATAAAGTGAAAATTCTTAATATGACTCTTTTGCCCAGGTCTGTATAACTTCCACCAAATGATGCAAATAGGGCAAGATTATACTGATTTTTGTGGCACTATCTTTGACAATGTTTTGCTGGTATTCATGAGTTTTTTTGGTTTGTGACAATATTTTGCTATGGTCCATAAATTATTCAGTGGCTAATACCTCAGAAGTGAATAGCTTATTCCTTCTCGGTTATCTATTCTTGTTCTGGAAACTACTGAAATCTGTTCACTTTGGGTGACCCTGCTGATATTTGAACTAGGATTATCTTCTAGCCCCACATCAAACACACACACACACACACACACACACACACACACACACACACTGTGTTAGTCTGGGTAGACTAGAGGAACAAATTTCATAGACACGCATATTGATATAAGGTAAAGATTTATATACAAGAGGACCAGGACATTGAGCCCAGTCCAGTTCAAAGTCATAAGTCCGATATTAACCCAAAGGCCAATATCAGTCAATAAAGTCTCCTTCTGACTCACGAAGTCACAGATCAGTGGGTGCAGAATCCTGGCACTGGCAGGGTTCTCCACATGGCTCCTTGCTTCCAGTGCTCAGGGTCCATAAACATCAGAAGCAACTCATTGCTGGCAGAGATTTCCATGTGGCCACCCCAGCTTCAGAGGTCTGGTTCCATCAGGGCAAAGCTGTGTGGTCTCTCTGCCAGCTCCTCCAGCTTCTCGGACGATGCCATCTTGTTTTGCCTGTGATTCATTGTCTCTCAGACTAACTCCCAACAACTGGAGAAGACAGCTTCTCATCTTCACGAGGGAAATCTCGCGAGATTTCCCAGAAGTCTCAGGAGAAAGCCATGCCCACATAGAGGCCTCATTGGCTTCTCAATAGCTCTCTCTAGATTAACAGACTAGACTCCACCCCTACATTTCAATCATATAATTAACATAAGCACATGACTGCTATACACACACACAAACACACACACACAAACACACACCAATTTTAAAGATTTATTTTTCCCACTCTGGGAAAATCTCTCCTATCACTTCTGTGGAGGCATCAACTAACACTCAGTTAATCATTTTCTCTTTCTCAAGGTTCAATTAATTTGGTAAGTAATGTTTTATTGTACCACATATCTATTGGTTTGTCATACTATGGTAATTTGCATGTAGCTATAATGCTGGATGTTACACTATTAGTATTTCAAATACCAGTAAAGTCAATTTTGTTGGACAAATTTTAGTCATGCTTTCCAAATAAGACACGTGGGGAAGAAAGACCTGCCACTCTGCTTTCAAATTAACCATTGAAATTTTATGGAGCATAATATAACGTTATCTCAATATCTTGCTTTTTGAGTTTCCATGAAATAAAATTATTTGTTATGGCTCTTGTTCCCATAGCCTTGATAACTACAATGAAATGATTGGATGGAAACATTCATACAGGGTGTATGGAATTAATATGTGAAAATGCATCAATTTTGGCATTCTGCTGGTTATAAAATGAACCATCTCAGAAAGTGCGTGGAAGAATGTCTGTCAAGAAAGGAGAGCTACCAGCAGAGTGTCCCATATTCCTGTACGGTTGATGCAGGGGCATCCAGAGTGCAGCACAGAATGGAAGGTTTCCTGGTCATTGTAGTAAATAAAGCAAAGTGTCTTTGGGCACTGCTAGCGATAAAGATGTTTTTAACACTTCTCCAAGCAGAGAAGAGACCATAGAGCAATGAGGCTGAGAATTTAAGGTTAGAAAAAGACGTAACTGCCAGCTTGACTGAGAAAAACTGCTGCAGACAAAAGAATTGTATCCTTCATATTTCTGAATTAGCATTGTCACATTAACTTTCCCCATTAACCAAAATCAAAGTCACTTCTATTGAGTCAATTCTGACTTATCATGACCCAGGGGGCATGGTAGATAGAACTTCCCCCTTTGGATTTCTTAGACTGTAAGGATTTGTGTATGGAGAAAGCCTCATCTTCCTCATGAGATAGAAGTGGCTAGTGGTTTCAAACTACTGATTTCATGATTAGCAGCCCAGAACAGAACAGCTATGCCACCAGGGTGACCTTAACGTCCCTACAAAACTTCCATAGTCATGAATATTTTCTATCAGTTGTGCGGGACCATTGCTACCAGTTAAGGAACACAGCAGAGATGAAGTGTTTCATGGGAGGAACCCTGGTGTGAGAACAGGGAAAAGATTTGAAAGTGAAAGCATATCTGACCTCTGCTTCCTGCAAGTCATCCGTACCCTGCTGTGTGGCAGCTAACCCAGACCTTTAGCACTTCATTCATTCCATATGTATCCACTGGTTTTATTATTCATGTTTTTACTAACCAACAGGATGCTGGTTTTGAAAACATACCAATGATTTAATAGACAAGTCTAGTGTACTTCCAGAAAGATAAATTAGATATTTAAGAGTATAAGTTTATCAGAAAGTGAAGTAAAAGATGATATGCAAATAACTAGGACAGATTATGATATCCATTTTAGGAACAGAGTCACAGAAAACAAATTTAATTAAATCAAGAGTTACCATAACAAGGGCATTAGGTTAGTATACATAGACTGGTATTTAGCAAAGGAACACACTTCAGTCTGCAGTCGCAGGGTAGGACTGAGGGACTATTCCCCATAAAATGCCATGGAGTCATTTTTGTCTTTTACTCAGGAAGATCTCATGAATAAGGGTAGGTATGTGCTCCATAAGGTTTTTTAATATTTATTTTTTCAAAGTGTATCCAAAAGTTCTCTGAGTTAACTCAAATCTCTAATTTTTGTTTAGCGACCTAGTGTAGCAAATATTTGCAATATCAGGTACTCCACAAGGACACATTCATAGGAAAATATAAAACTGAGAGCTAAACAGCACCCAGGCAGAAATGTTTTAATGATGAGATAAAGACAGCTGTCGTTTATCCAGTAAAAAAGTGGACAGTCATTGAAGAATTTTTAAGAAATGAGCGACATAATCAGATTTGTGTTTTATAAACACTACATTGGCTGAACTGCAGATGATGGACTGAATTAGGGCAAGAATCTGTACTAAAATGATCTGAGATTTAATGCATATATTTACATGAAAATATTTATATATTGACATAAGTATCCCTTTAGATATCCTAGGGAAAGGACAAATTTGATGTTTTAAACCCATTAGTATTTGTAGATGAGACAGCTGAGGCTATTTGTTACAATAAAGATTTACACCATTGGAAATCTAAATAGAATCAGTATTCATTAAAATGAAATCACTGGTAGTGAAAAGCAAAACACTTCAGACATACATAAAAGCAAATATATTTCAGAGTTACTCAGAAGGTAGAACAGTACAAACTGGTGAATAATGGGTGACCATGCTTGAATTTAAGGGTTAAATAGAAAAGTTTGTGTACCTCTGTGGATAATTAATCAATTCATTGAAAATGGGTTGGAGGGGGAGGGGTTGGGGGCAGTGGTTCTTTAGTAGAGGTAATAATATGATTGAATTAGGATAAAAAAAGTTGAGGCATACAGGATTTTTAAGAGTGTCAATTTGTATGTACTCTTCTCTAGATGGACTCTTAAAGATGTTGTTGTAGCCTTCAAACTTCTTGCTATTATAAACAGTGCTAGAATTATAATGGGTGTGCCTGTGTGTGTTGGTACTATGATTCTTGCTTCTCTAATATAAAAATCTATTACAGGGATTTTGAGGTCATATTGCATTTTTATTTAAGGGACTATCACACCATTGTTTTGACTTGCAACTCCTAAAGGGCTGGTGACTGTGCTTGTTTGCCATTTAGGTTTGAAATTAGAATATCATCTTTGGCTATCTGTAAATTCATGAATATTTCTCAATTTTTAATTGGGCTTTTTGTCATTTCTCTGATTGAAGTGTTACAGTTTTCTATAGAATTAGACATTAGTGCATGGTCTCTTGTCATCCTTATTTTTTTCATATTCCATGGGTTTTTCTTTATACCCTTTTTCTCCAAAATATTTTACTAGGAACTAAGCCACAAGCCAAATCATTCTATAGCTCAATCATGCCAAGTAGTTTTGTAAAATTGTTACTACAATCAGTTCATATATATATATATATATATATATATATATATATATATAATTGAATGCCGTGATATCAATTCCCCCTTATCAATACCACCTACCTCCCCTGCCATACCTCCTAGGAATCCATATTCTCATTGTCACCTCTTTAGATTTATCTATCCAAGGTTTCATATCCCAAAAAACATAGAAAATACATAACAGAGTCAAGAAAGTTACCAAAAATGACATAATACAACACAAACCCCAATACCAAAAAAAGCATGGAAAATATTAAAAACTGGATCAAGCACAAAGTGCATGTTTATACTTTTGATTAATTCTTTTGATGTATATGTGTCTCTTCTTTGGTAGATCACAGTCATCTTTAATGTTCTTCACTGTAGCGCAATTTACATACATTAAATCTTGTCTTATTATTTATTGTTCATATTTTATATGTATGCGAGGCAATTTAAAACACTGTTATATACACTCTAGTCATCTATATGATATCTCCAATTTTTAGAACTTTAAGGAATTATATTGCTGCAGATTGTGTCAATGGGATATGCTGTTTAATTTCTTCACTGTTGCTTACATGAACACTGATTATTGATCTAAGTAGAACAAAATTTTAATAACTTCATTCTCCCCATTATCACAATGTTTTCATTGGTACAGATGTAAAGTTTAGTGCATGGAACTGGTGTAGCCTTAAACTTTCCTTAAGTGCTTTGTGTAGTCTTCATTAAAACATTGAGCTTTTGTCATTTGAATCTAGCATATGTAAAGTTGCAGTAATAAAGTTGAATGATGTAGCTACATGTGCCTGAATCATTTGATCTTAATCAGAGCAGATTGCTCTTCATTATGTGAATGAAATCTGACTCTAGATGGCAAACGGACAAGTCACCAGAATTTTCCCACCGTCCATTGCTCCCAGCTTCTGTGCTAGAGACTTTGGCGCACAGAATGTTAGGGCTCTATCTTGTTTACTTACCGTTTTTGAATTTGATGACCCAATTTCTCAGGTTCTAAAACTCTATCTCAATTACTACTTCTATTGTTCTAGAAAAACCAGACTAAGACACCCATTTGTAATTAAATCAGTAGTTAGAATTATGATGCTATTTTCTTGTAATATCCTACTGCCACTACAAAGGAAATACTACAAGCACATGACTTTGAAGGGCAGAAATTTATCTTCTCATATTGTGAATTTTAAAAAAGATCTTGTTTATGTCAATGTCCTCCTAGTAGCACTTGGTCCTTACGGTTTTACAGTTTACAAATTAGACACTAGTGCATGGTCTCCTGTCATCCTTATTTTTTTCATATTCCATGGGTTTTCCTTTATACCCTTCTCATCTGCCTCTATTCTCTCTAAACCGTGTCTACTCTTTGTGCTTAATGCCTCATGCTTTCTTTTTATACCAAAAATTGATTAGACACAAGATACATTCTTTATGGAATTGCCTTCATTTATTTCACAAGAATATTTCTATTCCCAAAAGGGGGTATAGGGGTGTGGATACCAACAAATACTTTTAGGAGACAATATCACTATATAACATATGCACCCTCCAAGAGCACTGAAAATTTTACTACAAAAAAAATTTTTTTCAGGACTGGACAGACACCCAATTCAATTATATATAGGTACAACATTGAAACCCTTATGTATCATTGATGTCAACACCATTTTAAAATGCAACAGAATTAGCAGAAAACCATATGGACATTCCTCAGAAGGTTTTAAATGGAATTACTATACTACCCAGCATAATGCAATTTCATTCCTATATGCATATTCAAAACAGTTCATTGAAAGATACTTGTACACCACTGTTTATTAGAGCACTACTAAGTAATCAAAAGTAATCAAAAAATGAAAAACCCTAGATATCTTTCAATGAATTAAAGGATTAAAGAACGTGGCATGTATGTAGAAGGAAATATTCTGCATACCCAGAAAGAAAATTCTGATACATGTTACAACAGCAGTAGCCCTTGCAAATAATAGGATGAAGGGCTGAGCCCTGGTGGTGTAAGTGGTTGAGTGCAGGACTGCGGCCCACAGGTTTGGTGGTTCAAATCCAGTGGCGGTTCTCTGGAGCAGCATTGAGTAACAACCACGACCACCAGAGGCAGTGATGCCCCCTCACCCAAAAAAAGAAAATAATAGGATGAGTGAAATAAATCAATCACAATTGGATGTTTTTCGGTGTTCCCATTTATATAAAACACTTAGCATATGTAAGGTTATAGAGATAAAGTAGTGATTATCAAGGATGAGAGGCAGTGTGAAAGAGAATTCTCATTGCGTGAGGGGAGGATAAAAGACCCTGAACTGTGATGTGTGATGGGTGATGGAAGAATTTACGAAAAGATACAGAGGATGGGAGTACATGATGAAAGTAATTAATGTCTCTGAATTATATATGTAAACTCTTCAAATGGTGATTTATAAATACTCATATAATAAGAATAAATCAATTTTCAAAACTGGCTTTTCAGTACAAGAAACCATTTGAATCATCTGAAAATGAACAAATGGTTTTTGTTTGTTAGTTTCTTTCTATGATAATGTGTGGTATTATAACACAAATAAAAATAACAAAACTTCAGCATTTACTTCTTCAATCATTTTCAGGAGGAAAAATGTCTTCTTTATTAGGCATCACATTTCAAGTGATCTAAATGCATACAATCATTAACTTTTTTAGAAAGATTAATTTTAGCTAAAAGTGCAGCTGTCTGATGAAACTAGCAGACTGAGGTCTCCCCAGGATATAACTTTTGCAAAAGTTATTTGAAACAGATTTGATAACAGACAGTCTGGAGCAAATTATTTGCAGTTTGGTAACTTTCTGTTTTTAAGGGATGGATCAACATCACCAGGACTAGAAAGAGCAGCTTTGGGCAATAAATGAAAGAAACCTGAGACAAATTGTGTGGTTTTTCAGAAAGGAAGGTGTTGGGGGCATCTAACTCCCATGTCTCACTTTTGAGGTAACAAAGAGAATCATTATCACCACATCAAGAGGACGAAGTTGATTCCCGTGAAGAGAAGATCAGATATAGATGTTCTCTCAAACATTTTTATCCATCCCTCTGCTCCCTGTATCTCCCCTGGTACTCTACTTCTCTGCTGGGTGTGGTCATTTGTTGTAATGACCTCACAGAACTCACAGAGAATACTTGAGACTATGCAGTTTATTAGAGATGTAACAAGCTACAATTCAGGGCCAACAGTAGCAGGGGGATACAGTCTTTGATCAGGAAAGCTTCTCAGTGGTGCCCACAGACAGCTGTTTCCCGGGTACCTGCATACAGGAGGATTATTGGAGTACTAGAATGCTTCTGGGAATTATTAGTGATGGTAAAAGCTAAACATTTGCAACATTGGCTTGAGTAGTTTCTTAGGCTCCAGAGCCTGGAAAGCTGGGATTTGAGAGGCTGAGGGGTTGAGACAGACATGATGATATTGAGTTTCTCCTTTGTCTTTTCCAACAGATGTAATCATTTTAACTCCTATGCAACCCACCTGTTGATATCCACCTACTACATTAAAAAATGTATTTGCTATGAACAAGCAATTGATATTTGCAAAATTATATCATGTGGTCTCTATCATCATTTCTATTACTAAGGCTGAGTTTTCAAACTACTTATCCTTCTACCCTACCCCCCCACATGTATGAGTATGTAAATATAAGCACACCAACACCCAAACAGGGGCCTAAAATGTTTTCCATGAACTTTTTGAAGTACAAATACACACATATATATGTATATGCATTATTTGTATCACTAATTTATATTTTTCCTGTCATTAATTTATATTTTAAGCACTCTTTAGCACGGTCTCACCATTTTTGTGTACATGAAAAATCATTTGTAGCCATAACAAATTAACAGATGGAAATATTTACTATTTTTATTTTCTAGCACCAGTACTTTTTGTTCCTTATTGATGCAATGAAGAATTTTAATGGAATCTTAATTTTTGCTCAGTAGCAAGTTATTTGATATTTTCTGCAACTCACTTTGCAGTGAAGCTGCTTGGCACCAGGAACACTTTCTATTTCTTGTTTGTATTCGACTTCAGTCCTTTCCAGGACCAAATTTCAACCATGTCTGACCCTTTCCCAGGTACCCTGCCTTTCCATGTCAATGAAGAACACCTGGAAAAAGCCTGTGTAATTGGTGTTCCCTTGTTTCCGGGATCCAATCCCATGTTGCCTTTAGGTTTCACATCACAATATGAAGCAACTGTGATGGATCTGCAGATCCAAAAGCATTTCCAAGGGAAGTGACTCTTTTTCTTTAACCTTTTGTCTGAACCTGGACTCTCTCCAAAGTAGAGGATATTTAGACTTGTGGCAGACCCCTTTGTATTCTCAGTTACAGCCTCTCAAGTCATTTCCATTTCAGCAGGACTGTAGCAGAGACCTTTGATGCTTCTGAGACATATCTTTGCCCCCACACCCCCACCGTGTCTCTTCCCTTTTATGACTGAAGGTTTTCACCACAGTTAAGAGAATGCACTCAACCCCCCATGAGCTTTTTTCAGGAAATATTTTTCCTTGTCTTTTTTTTCCTTATTATTATATCTTTGCTTTCTAATAGTAACTTTCAAAAAGAGAAATTCTTAATGTTGATAAAGTTCAATTGAACTGTTTTTAATTGGCCATGCTTTTTGGACAGATCTAGGAACCCTTTGCCTGAAGACAGGTATCCAACATTTTTGCTTTCTTTTCTGGAGACTCTAGAGGAGAATCTCTTTCTTGATCACTCAGCCAAATTCAGTCCCTTGTGATTTTTGTACTAAGACAAACCCATCTTTTTTTCTTTTTTGCCCTTTATCAACCGATAGCTGTTGCAAGCTTTTAGCTATTTACTCTCTCCAAATTCAAAGCAAGGAACAATTGGGCAGATTTCTCTCTTTATGCAAATTTCTCCCGCTGCTTCTTCCTCCACAACTAGCTGACTCTTCTGCTTGCTTCTTTTGCGTCTAATAGTGGAGTGCTGATCTCTTTCAGGGGCATTTTACAGCCTTTGACAAATCACGATAATGTTAAATGAAAAAAAGACTGAGGTCAAAGTCTACCAAGTATATAATTCTGTTTAACTGATATTTTAGATAAAATATCCTAGAGAGACTGAAGGTGGGGAGAGAAATTGACTACAAAATGGTAAAGAGGTGCTTTGAGGATTGATGAATCTAGTCTAAATCGTGATTCTTGTGGTGGCGCTGTGGTTTTGTAATACTTGAGGAACTGTACACTGAAAATTATTCACTTTATTTTAGTCTTTATACTTCATTTTCAAACAAGGGGAAAATAATCATATGTCAGAATCACAGAAAGTTGGATTTTTTAAGTACAGTTATATGGAGATGTATAATATATTTTTACATCAACATATCTTAACTAAAATAAAAGGAACCTTGGTGGGCTATACACGGAGCTGCTAATCCCAGCATCAGGAGAAAGGTGGTGCTGTCTTCTTCCATACAAAGGAAAGTGTGGGACCTAAAGGGACACCTCTACTTGCCCCTCTGGGGCAAGTTGCATGTCTTTTTGTTTCTTCATTTGTTTTAAGTTGAAGTGCAAACAAAAATAAGATAAAAACAAATTTTACTTGATAGTTCATGTGATACGAGATATAAGTAGGATCCTCTCAGTTGAAACACCTTTATGGAGTCCTGTAGTTGAAGGAAGTATCTTTATTGTAGAGTAGTGCAACACAAAATGTAGCAGCAACTCATGGCTCAGCATTTTTAAGAAACTGTGTCAATCCAGGTAGACTAGAGGAACAAATTTCACAGACACGCATTTGGGTATAAGGAAAGGGTTTATATACAAAAGAAATGTGACACTAAGAAGGCATCCCAATCCAGTCCAGTGCAGTCATAAGTCCAATATTAACCCATATGCCCAAAATCAATCTATAAAGTCTGCTTCCAACTCAGGAAGTCACAGGTCAGTGGGTGCAGAATTCTGGCGCTGGCAGGGGTCTCCCCATGGCTCCTCCATTCCAGGGCTCAGGTCCATCAACAGCATGCCACTCCAGCTTCAGAGGTCTGTCTTCATCAGGGCAAACCCATGTGGTCTCTCCGCTGGCTACTCCAACTTCTCAGATACTGCCAGCTTGCCTCTGATTAATTGTCTCTGAAACTAACTCCCAACAACTGGGGAAGATAGCTTCTCATCTTCACGAGGGAAATACCGTGAGATTTCCTAGGAGCCTCAGGTGAAAGCCAAGCCCACACAGAGGCCTCATCAGCTACTCAATGACTTTCTCCTGATTAACAGGCCAGGCTCCACCCCTACATTTCAATTATAAAATTAACATAAGCACATGACTGCCACAGATACAAAACAGTGTATGTAATTGTGCTTTGAATTCTTTTGCAAAGTTGTCATTACTTAGAAACTATAGGGAATTTATGTTAACTGATGCAATCTCATTCATCAAACAATTTCCTGGACATTATCCATTGTTTGGGACTGTCCAATTTAATATGATAGACATTCTCTTTTTTTCTACATTGTGTTATAATAACAACTATAATTTTATCATTTGAGCCATTCTTACATTTTCAATAATTGCCTAATATCAGTAAGAATAATACAAGGGCCAGTGCAGTCAATAATACATAAGCAGTAGAGGAAGACTGGACACACAATGTCAATTTGTTAAAATTAATGGCACCAGTCCCTGAAATGCCCTTGTGACTTTTCTCACTAACTCCTTCATTTTAACCTGCTGCTTCTTGGAACTTAGCCAGTGCAATTTGTTCCCATTGTTCAAAGTGTTAAGAAATGAATCTCATAAATTATTACAAGCAAATACCTTTCCTCCCACTTACTAGCCCTCATATGTTCCATGAGACTAGTACACACAGAGGTCATTGCCATTAGAAAAATCATTCTGCATTCGACTTGCTTTTAACAGATTCTTCTAATTCATTGCAAATAAAAGTCAGGCAATTTAAAACATCTTTTTAGAAAACATAATGGAAATGTTCTGTGGATAATATTATTCTAGTTTTGGCTATTGAAAACACAAAATATGTTTCAAAGCTGTAGTTAGATCTAAATGTGCTTCAGGCCAAAAAAAAAAAAAAGGTAAGAAAAAAGAAAGATAATATTTGGGTGACAAGTATGTGTACATTATATTTTGACAATTACCAGCTTAAAAACCTTATTTCCAGGGTATCAGCTTCTTGCTTCTTAGTTTATTTAACAGTCCTCATGTTATAAAGTTGATATCCTCATACCAACAAGATGCATAAATAAAATTCTATAAATTTTCATGTTCATGTTTAAAATTTAGTTTCCAGATAAGAGTACTCAAGGGTGGAAAAGTATTAGAATATATTATTCATAAGAATAATCTTTAAAAATAAATGAAATATTACAGCAGAACTCATCAAAATATATGTCTGCTGACTGAAGTCTTAAAATTCAATAATCTAAATGTATTGCATCTGAATATTTTTCCAAAAATAGTATTAGAAGCCAATATAAATATTTGGTATGTGACTTTTAATTTGAAATTTGCAAAATTAATTTTAACAATTGAAAACGTGAATCCTATCCCAAATAATAGTATGATGAAAATTCAATTCAATACTCTTGACAAAAAAACAAACAAACAAATATCCGCTGCTACTGAGTCATTTTTGACTAGAAGCAAACACATGCTTGGGTTTCTGAAGAGTCCCTCGTGGTGTCGTGGGTTAGGAGTCATGCTGAAAACCCGCTGCTGTTTAACTGCTGCTAGTGTGTTTGTTATCATTGGTGTCATCCAGTCAGTTCTGACCCATCCAGCCTCTATGCTATACAAAAGAATGAAGCACTGCCTAGTCTTATGTCTAGTCTCCCTACACTGCAGCCAGTGTGGCACTCACTCTAGCAATCCATCTCTTGTTGAGGGGCATCCTCTTTTTCATCGCTCAACCACGTAACTGAGCATAATGTCCTCCTCCAGGAACTGGACTCTCCCAACGACATGTCCAAAGTGTGTGAGACAAATTCGTGTTATCTTTACTGCTAAGGAGCACTCTGGCATTACATTTTCCAAGACAGATTTGTTTGTCTTTTGGCAGTCTATGGTACTTCCGGTATTCTTACCTAGCAGCAAAATACAAATCCTTCTTAAATGTTCTATAAATTCTTATTAAATATCTTCCCTTATTCCCCATTGTTTCTCATTAAATGTTCACATTTCCCATATTTGTGTATATATATACATATATGTACTTGTACCCTTTCCAAAGAAGAGTGACCCATCAGAATCCACAAATTATAGAACAACAGCATTGATATCACATGCAAGTAGTAATTTGTTGACAACAATCTAACAATGGATGCAGCAGTACATTGACAGGGAGTGGCCAGAAGTTCTGACTAGATTCAAGTGAAGATGTGAACAAAGAGGTATCATTGCTGATATCAGATGGATTTTGAATGAAACCAGAGAATATAAAATATATATTTACTATATTTAATTGACTATGAAAAGACATTCAAGCTGAGCCCCGGTAGCGTAGTGGTTGTGCGTGAGACTGCGGCCCATTGGGATGGAGGTTCAATTCGAGCTCACAGGAGCAAAGGTCGGGCCTCCTACTCCCACCACCAGAAGGCAGTGATGCGTAAAAAAAAAAAACAAACCTAGAAAAGGCATTCAATCTCATGCATCATGACACATTATGGATAGCCTTCAGAAGAACTGGAATTCCAGAATGTTTCACTGTGCAGTTATAGAGTTTGTACATGGATTAAGAGGCAGATGTAGAAACAAAGCAAGGGACTACTGCATGGTATAAAATTAGGAAAGGAGTGTGGAATATATATATATATATATATATATATATATATATTCCAATTGAAAATACTATGCTTTGGATCAGGTGTTCCTCAGTCTCAAAGTAACATTCTTGCTTTACAGCACTTCAAAGTCATCTTGTACAGCAGATTTATCCAATCCAGTTTATCATTTCATTTCTTCCCTGATGCTTCCATGAGCAGCAGCTGTGGATAAAAGCAAGACAAAAATTCTTGACAAAATGAAACTGTTCACCATGTAGCATGATGTTGCCTACTGGTCCACTTGTGAGAATGTGGATCTTCTTTATATTGAACCAAAGTCAGCAACCCATACTGATGGCTCAAGTCCTTGATTTTCATCAGCAAGTAGCTCAAGTCCTCCACACTTTTAGCATGCAAGGTTCTTAATAGGCCTTCCTCCAATCCTGATGGCCACATTTTTCTTCATATAATCCAACTTCTCGTATTTTTTTATTCATCAATAGATTAAATAAGTATGGTGAGAGGAAAGAACTCTGAGAGATACCTTTCTTAATTTTATACCATGCAGTCGTAGTCCCTTGTTCTGTTTATACATCTGCCTCTTAATCCATGTACAAGCTCTACAAGTGCACAATGAAACATTCTGGAATTACAGTTCTTCTCAAAGCCACCCAAAATGTGTCATGAGGCATGAGATTGAATGCCTTTTCATAGTCAATTAAATATAAGTAAATATATTTTTTATATTCTCTGATTTCATCCAAAATCCATCTGATATCAGCAATGATGCCTCTTGATTCATGTTTTCCTTTAAATCTATTCAGAACTTCTGACCACACCCTGTCAATGTACTGCTGCGTACATTGTTAGAGGGTTGTCAGCAAAATACTACTTAAACGTGGTATCCATGATAGTGTTCTATAACTTGTAGCTTCTGATCGGTCACCTTTCTTTGGAACCGGTACAAGTCTGACTCTCCCCCCATCATTTTGTCAAGTATCTATCTTACCAGCTTCTCGGTAATCGCTTCCAACGTGTCATGAGTTTCTTAAAGCAATTCTATTTCTATTCCATTAAGTCATGGAGCCTTGTTGTAGTCCAAGGCTTCCAGTGAATTTTAAATTTCTTCCTTTAGAACCACTCATTCTTGAGTACAAGCTTCATCCTGAAGTTACAGAATGCAGATGCGATTTGGGGTTTTGTTTAGTTTTTTTGTAGAGTGACTTTGTATATTCTTTCTACCTTCTTTAGATGTGTGCTAGTCTGGGTAGACAAGAGAAACAAGTCCATAGAGACACTTGTGTATAAGAAAGAGTTTTATATAAAGACTAATTGTATTTTAAGAAAACACCCCAGCTCAGTCCAGATTAAATCCATAAGTCTGATAGTTGCCCATATGTCCAATATCAATCCAAAAAAAGTCCTCTTCAGTCTCATGAAACACTTGCAATGATTTCAAAGGTAGGACTATCACAGACCCGTGAGAGAGAAGCCTTCTGGATCCAGTAGTGTAAGCATCTCAGAACTGGCAGGGGTCACCACATGGCTCCTCCAGTTCAGGGGGCTAGCATAGTTTCAGGTGTCTTCTTAGCCGCAATCCCTTCCAGGGAGAAAGTCAAGAGAGATGGGGTCTCCCACCTCCAAGGAGGAATACAAGAGTTCCCAGAATTCTTAAGAGAATGCCAAGCCCACACGGAGGCCTCATTGGCTGTGACCTGATTGAAAGGCTGGACTCTGCCCCTTCACTCATAATCCTCTCAAACTGACAAAAGATTATATAACTATCACAGGATGCTTTCTACATATTTCAATATTTTGAGATTGCATATCAAGGCTTGAATTTTTCTTCAGTTCTGTCAATTTAAGGTAAGCTGAACATCTTCCTCATTTTGGCTTTTTTAACTCTAGGCTTTTGCACATTTCATTATAATATTTGATGTTGTCTTCTGGAGCTGTCCTTTGAAATTTTCCATTCAACTTTTTGCTTTATTATTTCTTCCATGTCCTTAATTACTCTATGAATAACATCATCTTTCAGAATTTCCTTTTTTTCCTTTTCTTCGCACATCATCAGAATCTGTTCTGACATTTGCTTTCATTTTTCTTTCTTGTCAGTTTAGTGATTCAGGAAAAATTCCCTCTCCTTTTTCCCTCACTGACCCATAGTTCTACAAAAGACAACAATGGAGATACAGAATGGAAATTGTGCCAGATATCTCCCCAGTACACTGAGGCAAAACACTAGAAGCATGCAAAAGAGCAACAAGGGGAGCAAAGCAAGGAAGTCCTAAGGGAATACTAAAATAGACTTGGATGCCAGGGTGTGACACCAAATCAAACTATACCTGAAAACACTCAAATGTCAACAAACAGACCTTGAACTATTGTCAGGCATTTCTTGTTTTTGTCATTGATCTACTGTTGTTGAAGAAAGTTGAAAGTTTAAGCTTAAGAAAGTCAGATTTCCAGTCAAAAAAGCTTTCTAACTTACAAACATGTACTTGCAATAACCAAAAAGCCAACAGCAGATAACACAGAACTACCTCAATCAGATAGAAAAGCATAAAGCATTTCCAGCTCTGTTGTTTTCCATCACCTTGAATGCATGTGAAAGTTAGACACTAAATAAGAAAAAGTGAAAAATAAATACATTGAGGTATTTGATTATGGCAACGAATGTTTGAAAGTATCATGGACTGGCAGAAACATACATGAATCTATTTGGGAAGAAGTACAGTCAAAATGCTCTTTGACAAGGATGGGGAGACTTCATCTCATACACTTTGGTTATCAGGAAAGTCTAGCCCCTGGAAAAGGATGTCACGGTTGGTAAAGCAAAGGGGCAGCAAAAAAAAAAAAGAAGGTCCTCAACATGCTTGATTGACAAAGTGACTGACAAAGGGCTGAATGAAACATGAGAAAAATTGTGAGGCTGCTGCAAGGCCAGGTGGTGTTTTCATCTTTATACATAGAATCGCTATGGGAAAACAAGAGCTGATATGATGAAATTAGCTTAGACTACATCTGACCAGTGTAAGATGAGCCAAAGTTATTAGTGTGTTCTGTCCCTAATCTTTGACACCAGAAAGCAAAACCAAACCACCATCAAGCTCCAGAGGTAGGAAAGGCACCCAATTTTTGATTTCTCCCTACATACTGAGCAAGAGCTGACTAGAGTTGAGTCACATTGGGACGAACCCCAATCAATCTAGAGTTACCATCCAAAAGCTGCTAGTCCAGGACTTTGGGATGCACCTTAGTTATGAGACTCCCACATCCTCCTTTGCTTGCCTAATATGCAAGAAGTTCTTTCACTTCCAGATGTTCTCTTACCTCTGTGATTTGAAGAGCAACCTTGACAAAACTCATTTTCTTGTTGGGATCCTGCATCTGGTTCACCTTAACTTGACTTCTTGTTCTTGCTCCTTGAGTCTGCAGTCTACCCGTCCTGTAATTAAGATGTCTGATCTAGTGTGAATGAGAATTCTCCAGAGGAACATCTGAACTTCCGATTTGGGACTTAAGCAGTCTTTGCAACTACATGAGCCATTTCCTGAATAGTTATCATTGACATTATCGAGTGGAGTTATATAACATTTTTGAAAAATGATATACAACATTATGGAAATCTTTCCAATTTTTTTTATCTCTGTAGTTGAATATAAGTAGATAACTAGAACTGGAGATGGTAGTTTATAGAAGATTTTTAAAAATTTAAATGTTTCAATATACTCAGTAAAGTAGCAAAGACTGACTCAGCTAAAAATAGTTATAAGGAGTTGAATTTGAACTTGAGAGAGAATATTATGGAAAGACAGAGTGGAGAAATTCTTGAAAGTATAATCTAATCTCTAAAAGTGGGTTAGAAAATATTGGGTTGAAATTTCATGGGCAATAAAAATTCAAGAAAAAAAATTGAAGAAAATTTAAGCTTTAGAAAGTCAGTTTTCTGGTTGAAAAAGCTTTCTAAGGGGTTCTGGGGAAGATGGCAGCAAGATAGGTAGCTCAAGCCCTTAGCTCCTGGAGATCGGTGAGTGGGAATGACTCTGGGAAGAGGGTGGCTCTCGAATTGGTTTGTTGACTCCCAAGAAAGCTCAGAGCCCTCCTCTGAACCAGAAGCAGATGCAAACTGTACTCCTGCACTCCACACAGACACTGCCATAACATCTGCCTTAGAGTCCAGGCACTCATTCCGCAACTGTGGGCTGAGAGGTGTGCATTGCGTTAGCACCCGTGCAAATTTCCAGGCAGCCCTCCCCACCCCAGGGTGCTCAGTGTCCCGTAGGGACACTCCACACAGACCCGCACCCCACCGCTCTTCACCCCAAGAGATTCCAGTCTCCAGCAAAGCAGGTGACCAGTTCCTCCCCTAACTCATCCAGGAGGCCCGTGCCCTGCCGCACTACATCACAGCCAGATGCATTGTGCCCCACAGCCACCAGCCCACAACCAGATTACCCAATCTCCAACCCATCACCTAACCCACTCTCCTGCACCTGATCCACACTTTGCATCAGGCACGAGTGGAACTCCCATACTACCTACAGACCCTGTCAGTTCAGGGCACCCGATCCACAATCCACAGGCAAAGAGGTCTGCATTGCAGCAGCGTCTGCACAAATTGACAGCCAGTCCTTCACACCCAGGGTGCAGGGGTCCTGTGGGGACACTACATGCAGATGTGCAACCCCTCCCCCCCAATTCCAGAGATTCTTGCCCCTAGTGGAACAGCTGGCCATCCCCAGGAGGCCCGCGCACAGACACCATAAGGAAACTACCTGAAGGAAGTGCCCCTGGCCACAAAGAGATCACCCAATCTCCAACCCATCCCCTAAACCCACTCCCCTGCATTTAGGCAACACCATTCCATTAGACTGGCAACATGCCCACCTGTAAACAGTTCCTGAGGTGATCTGAGGGAAGCTCTAATATAAAATCAACCTCCCAAAGAGAGAACAGGGTTCCGAAGCACCAAGGAAAATGCCACCTAATTCAAATAAATCGAACAAAAAAACAGCTGGCTGCTTCCATGATGTCAAGAAATGAGAAACTAAATCCAATGCAAGATGATCAGCTGGACCTAACGGCAGTCATAGAAAATGACTGATGAATCACAGAAAAAAATATTCAGAATATTGCTAAGATGTATGCAGCTCAGGAGCGAAGCTTTAGGGAAGAAGGAAGAATTGATAAAGGAGATAAAGATCATGCATCAAAGAGAAATCCAAGAACTAAGGAGTGAGCTAACAAAAACGAATAGTAAGCTTTCAGATTTCGCCCAGAGAATGGAGGAGGCAGAGAACAGGACAAGTGACATAGAGGACTCTGAAATAGAAATTAATAAACATGAGGAAAAAATCTAACAAGTCTCAGAGAAAAGCAGAAGAAAATATCAGAAGCCTTTCTAATGTCATGAAAAGAAACATAAGAATTATTGGTCTACCAGAGGAAGTGCATCAAGGAAACCAATATCCAAAATAGTTATGGAATCTTTGGAGGAAAACTTCCCTAGCTTAATGAATGAAAATGAGACAAGCACCAGGAGGCCAAAAGAATGCCAGCTAGACTGAATCCCAAGAAGAAAACACCAAGACATACAATTGTTAAACTATCGAATTATGAAGAAAAGGAGAAAATTATGACAGAAGCTATGGAAAAATGGGAAATTACATACGAGGGCAAATAGATAAGAATATGTTCAGACGTATCTATGGAAACTATGAAGAAGAAGAGAGAGTGGAGTATTTCAAAAATTGCAGGAAATCCATGAAAACCTAGGAATACTGTACGGAGCTAAATTATCTGTCAAAATTGATGGAGAAGTGAGAGTCTTTCCAGACAAGGAAGATCTCAAGGAATTTGCTTAAAAGAACACAACTCTACAAAAGATCCTCACTGACCCATCGGGGACAGAAGAACAACAATCACTAAGCACATACAACTTACAGCCACACAGAACAATGCTACCCAGAGACCATCAAAGGGGTAACAGCCCCGAAGATAACTCTGGCTTAGAGATGAAAGAAAGGCAAGAAAGAACCACAGACATGGATACAACCCATGGAGACAGAAAAACACCCAACACAAGAGTGATAAAATGACAACACAGAGTCCACGGATAGATGTAATAACCCTGAATATCAATGGATTGAATTCAGGCCTTAAGAGACAGAGATTACTAGGCTGGCTTAGAAAATACAAGTCCTTAATCTGCTGCCTATAAGAAACACATCTTAAGGTCACAGAAAAAAATATATTGAGAATCAAAGGCTGGAGAAAAACATACCAGGCAAACATAAATTCAAAAAAAGGAGGGGTAGTGATCCTAATCTCAGATAAAATTGACCTCAAAGGGCTAACCATAAAAAGAGATAAGGAAGGACACAATATAATGCTCAAGGGAAGGGTAGACACTGATCCAATAAGCATTTTAAACATTCAAACATTTAAACCAAGGAGAATGAAAACATGATATACCAAAATTTATGGGACACAGCAAAGGCAGCTCTCAGAGGAAGTTTCATAGCAAAATATGCACAGCTGAAAAAGGAAGAGTGTCTCATAACTGATGTGTTGGCACAGAATTGACAATGACTAGAACAGAGTCAGCAGGACAATCCCACTAATAGCAAAGGAAATGAAATGATAAAAATAAGGGATGAGATCCAGGAGAGCATTCGACAACATCCAGCACCTTTCCTAATCAAGACGCTCAGACAGATAGGAATAGAAGGACAGTTCCTCAAGTTGATACAAGCTATCTGTTAGAAGCCAACAGCTAACATAATAGTCAATGGAGTAAAGACTAAATAAATCCCACTGAAGAAGGGGACTAGACAAGGATGCCCCTCATCCCCACTGTTATTCAATATAGTACTGGAGGTCTTAGCAAATTACACAAAACAATGGAAAGACATCCAAGGTATCCAAAAGGGAGAGGAGCAGGTCAAATTATCATTATTTGCTGGATGACATGATCCTGTACATCGCAAATCCCAAGAGCTCCACAACCGGAGAACTAACAGTGATAGAGGAATATGGAAGCATGGCAGGATACAAGATCAACAAACAGAAGTCAATTGCTTTGCTCTGCACATCTGGCAAGACCACAGAAGAGGAGATGAAGAAAGCAGTACCATTCACAATAACCAAGAATAAATTGAAGTACCTAGGGATATATCTAAGGAAAAAAAAAAAAGACCTGGATGAGCCCCAGTGGCGTAGTGGTTGTGCTTGGGACTGAGGCCCACTGGGGTGGAGGTTAAATTCCAGCTCCACAGGCACAAAGGCTGGGCCTCCTTCTCCCACTACCAGAGGGCAGTGATGCCAAAATAAACCCTCCAAAAAACCCCAAAAAACAAAAGACCTATACAATGAAAACTACAAAACCCTACTACAGGAAACGAAAAGTGACTTCCACAAATGGAGGAACATCCATGCTCATGGATTGAGAGATTCAATATAGTAAAGATGTCCAGCCTACCCAGGACACTTTATAAGTTCAACACTATCCCAATCCAAATACCAACAACCTTCTTCAGTGATCTGGAAAAACTGACCACCAACTTCATATGGAGAGGGAAAAAGCCCAGAAGTAGCAGGAATCTCCTCAAAGGTAAGAACACAGTTGGAGGGCTGGCTTTACCTGACTTTCACACTTAGTACAAAGTCACAGTGGTGAAAACAGCATGGTTCTGGCATAATGAGAGATACACAGATCAATGGAAAAGAATGGAAAATGCAGAAATAAAACCACTAGCATGCAGATAACTGGTTGTGACAAGGGCTCCAAGAGCATCAAGTGGGACAGTGATGCCCTATTTAACAAATGGTGCTGGATACAATGAAAATCTACATGTAGGAAAATGAAACAAGATATCTACCTCACCCCATGCACAAGAACAAACTCGAGGTGGATCACGGATATGGAAGTAAAACCACAAACCATCAGGCCCATTAGTGAGAGAATCGTGGACAATCTAAGAATCTTGACCCAGAGAACACAAAGGCTAACTGTAATATGACAGGATACACATGCAAGGGAACCTGAAATTGACAAATGGAACTTACTAAGAATAAAACACATGTGTGTATCAAAGGACTTTACCAAGAGGAGAGCCAGGCAACCCACAGACTGGGAGAGGATTTTTAGCATGGTATAACAGGCAAAGGACTTATTACAAAAATCTACAATACCCTCTTTTCCTGCAAGAAGATGAAAACAGATAACCCTTTGAAGAAATGGGAAAAAGAACTGAAAAGAAGTTTCACTAGGGAAGAGGTCCATATGGCTAATAAATATATGAGAAAATGCTCCCGCTCACTAGCCATCAGGAAAATGCAGATCAAAACAACCATGAGATATCATGTAGCACCCTTGAGGCTAGCCCAGATCAGAAAATCAGAGTGCAACAAATATCGGAGGGGATGTGGTGAAATAGGAACACTTCGACATTGTTGGTGGTCATGTAGATATGTACAACCACTATGGAAAGTAGTCTGGTGATAATCAATGAAAATTGAAGTTGAGCTACCCTATGATCCAACTATCCCATTATTGCGTATATATCCAGAAGGGGCAAGAAATAAACCATAGCCAGTGGTATGCATGGTAATGTTTATTGCAGCACAATTCACAATCGCAAAGACTTGGAAGCAATCTAAATTTCCATCAGTAGATGAATGGATCAGCAATCTCTGGCACATACACACAATGGAGTACTCTGACTCACTCAAAAGCTCGGACAAGCACATGAAACACATGTCTGCATGGGAAGAACTGGAGGAAATCATGCTAAGTGAAGTCAGTCAATCACAAAAGGATAAGTACTGCATGAGGCCCCTGATGTAAGTAGAAACAGTATGGTGGATATAAAAGAGAAGACTCCTATACCATAACCGTTGGTCCAAGATGTAGGGTAAGGGAAGGAGGGAGGACCAAACCCAGGGAGGTACACATTGGGTACAACACAGTAATGGGAGAAGGATGAGGGGGTGGAGGGGTAGAGGAGATAAAAGAGAGTTCAAAAGTGAAAGGAAAACAGAGGCAATGGGGCGCTAATTCACCCAAGGAGGCAGTACTGCTATTGTCTCCACAGAAACCGGAGTGGGAGAGCCATTCCTACCACAAAGTACCCAACCATGAGGACAGTGTGGATGCATGGAAGGATGTGAGAAAAGAGAGAGCTACAGAGCCGGACGCAACCAGAGTCAGATAGACTCCATCCCTAGAAGGGGGCGTGGAAGAGAATAGGTTGAGGGGGGGGGCAGTATCCCACACCCACAGGGACAAAAACAGGAAGGGAGGAAAAGGAAGAGAACTGATCCAAGCTCCACGTCGACACATGATGCTCAGAAGAATACATCTCTCTGGAGACACAATGCGCCACAGAAAGGACTGGGCAAACAACAACAGAATGGGGCACACTGGATCCCTACTGAAGCAGACAGTGTCACAAGGCACTTCGGGAGTCACATGGTGGCAAAGCATTGCAGACTGACCCCCTACCCCCACCGCACCCCCAAACCCCGAACTGAATCAAGAAGGGAATACTCTTGGTCAGAGAGTCAGGAGTGGAGAATGGCAGGTCTGACGATTCCTGGGGGCATGAGAGAGGGGAGAAGGGGTGTGGACAAACACATGGATGGGGTAGGGGGAGCAACAAGTGGTCGGGAATCGATGGAAAGGAGGATGTGGGAGGCCTGGTCAGGATTAAGCAAGAACAAAGAATCTGTGAGGAAACACTGAAATGCCAATGAAGGTGGAACATGATGGTAGAAAGGAGGGAGATGGAAGGAAATAGAGGAAAGAGCTAGAAGGCAAAGGACACTTGAAGAGATCTAAATATAGGTATGTCCATACATAAATACAACTATCTATTATAAGGTGGGAATAAATTTAAGAACATATCTATAGGCCAAATACTAGGGTAGCAAGTGGATCTCACCCTGGTGCTCCCTCAATGCAAGAACACTTAGTTCTATGAATCTGGTATTCCTCGAGGCTCACTGGCCCAACACAATCACTGAAGTAAAATGGGTGTAAAAGCAAATGTGTTGAAGAAAGCTGATAGTGCCCAGCCATCAAAGGATATATTGTCTGGGGTCTTAAAAGACTGAAGATAAATGATAGACCATTTACTTGAGAAGAGCCCACACTCACATAGAAGAAGCACAACAGCCAGTGTGGCCACAAGGTGGTGAAAAGTCTAGGCAATAGACATCAAATGGTGGGGGGGCAGGAGAAACATATCACTGTGTGCACACATCCCCAAGGTGCCCACTGAGGACATGTGGGAGCAAGAGCAATAGTGATGAAGAAAGCTGATGGTGACCAGCTATCAAAAGATATAGCATCTGGGGTCTTAAAGCCTTGAGCATAAACAAGCAGCCATCTAGCTCAGGAGCAACAAAACCATAAAAGAAACTCACTTGCCTGTGCAATCATGAGGTGCTGAAACAATCAGGTATCAGGCATCAAAGAACAAAAATCAAAATCAATGGACCAATTGACTCCCGATATCGCTGAAGATAAATTGATAGAGAGGCAAACAGAGACGAAGAAACGATAGTGCCCAGCTACCAAATGATTGAATGTTTGGAGTCTCAAAGACTTGAAGATAATTGAGTCATCATTCAGCCCAGAAACAGCAAAGTCCACTTGGAAGAAGCACACCAGCATGTGTGATCAAGAGGGGCCAAAGGGAGCAGCTATCGAGCATCAAAGAACAAGAATCACATCATTACGAATGAGGGGGTGAGCAGGGTGGGGACCTAAGGCTCACTGGTGGGTATTTGGTCACCTCTTTACAGGGGAGTCACGGGAGGAGACAGACCAGTCAAGGTGCAACCAGGCAGTGATGATGCATACACGTTTCCTCTAGTTGCTGAAGCCTTCTTACCCCCTAACCATCATGGTCCCAACTCTACCTTATAAATCCAGATGGACTGGAGAAAGTTCACTCGTAGAGAGGGGAGCTGGAGATATGGGGAAACTAAGATGGATGAGCCCCTTTGGGCCAGTGGTTAGATTGGAACTACTGGATGAGTGGAGAGAAGGTGGAGTAGAGAGACAGAACCAACTGCAAGGATCTCCACATAACCTCCTATCTGGAGGACGGGCATCAAAGGAGTGGGTTGAGGGAGGTGTTGGGCAGTGTAAGATATGACAGAACAATAATACTTTATAATGTATTGAGGGTTGATGGGGAAGGGAGAGCAGGGGAATAGGGGAAAGAATGGGATGGAAAAGCCAATACCAACGGCTCAAGGGAAGCAGTGGATGTTTGGAGAATGATGACAGTGGATGTGTGAAGGTGCTTGGCACAGTATGCTTATGTATTGTGAAAAATGATGTATGAACCCCTAATAAATTATTTTTAATTAAAGTATATGGATAAGGAACTAGCTACATAAAGACTCCTTTGTTACTTTGATGTTTTTATATTGAAATATGTTGTTTGAATATGAAGGTCTCAAGACTGTAATATGTCTACTATTTTATATTTCAGATGCTGTAGCATTTTGTTTATTAATTTTGTTGCAATCATAGTACTTTTCTGATGTCTGTGGAAGGTAAACATTTTTTCAGCAATAAAATCTAATTTTATTGCCAAAAAAAAACACAAACCATACAAGAACCACATTTCGCTAGGCCCTGTTGGCACATTGGTTGTGTGTGGGACTGTGGCCCTAGGGTTGACAGTTCAAATCCAGCAGCAGCTCTCCAGGAGCAAGGCTGGGCTGCCTACTCCAACTGGAGCAGTGATGGAGAAACAAACAAAAAAAAGAATCACATTTCAAATATAAAACAATTTGGGGAACTAATGACCAAGTGAAGACATATTATTTTGATGGCAATGTCAGTTTCCTATGAGAGGTAACAATATTATGGTGTTTCATAAACAGGGAAATTGGCAAAGAAAAATATATTCTCACATACATATTTTGCATCCACAGCAAAAAAAAAAATCACATAGCCTCCAATGTTACTTATAAATTTCTTACCATCAACCAAGGAGAAAAATGAACACATCATTAGAACTACTAACAGGAATACCAAGATGATACATCTTAATAATATAAAAGTGATGGTATAACTGACAGAAATCAGGAGGCACAAAGCAGAAGGATAGGTGGAAAATTGGATTGCAATGTTATGATCTTACCTAACGGTGAGTTAGAGGCATACAAAGGTAATGAAAACATAACTTCTCAAATAACTGGGAGAGCAGCACATTGAATAGAGAGACAATTTAAAGGAGATAGCACTTATCTACACTTGGGAAAATCAATAGCTAGAAGTACCCGTGGATTATTGAGAATCATTGGAGTGATAAGAAGGAAAAGTCCATTTTAAGCATTGATAGTATCATGGAGGCAGCTGTTGAGGACAGTTCTGTAGTTAGGATAGTTACAGTTTCTACAGGGAAAGCTTGAGTTTCTTAAGCTTAGTTAAACTTTCAACATTCTTAGAGCTTTTACTTTTTCCCCCCTCAATTCTTGACTGTAGAAGTCAATATTTCCTAACCAATTTTTAGAAATTAGAGTAGACCTTCCAGATATAGTATTTTACTTTGCATTCCAGCCACATCATAGGAGACATATATACACCCATACACTCAAAGACTGCTTTGCTTTATGAATTATTTTATACATTAGATTTGATAGAATTAAGGAACTCAAGCCAAAAAAGGCACCCATATTTTCTGGTAACTAAATTTCTTTTTCTTTTTCGTATTACCTATAGTTCACTTAAGGAACTCTGCTAATGCTGTTGGTTAGATATTGGGTTACTAACCAAAACTTTTTCAGTTAAAAACCATTAGCTACACTCAGAGAAAGGTGAAGCTGAATTCTCCCCTGAAGCTCAGCAGTGTTGGAAAGCCTCTATAGGGTATCTGTGTCAGCACTGGATTGATTGCAGCAAGTTTGTTTTTTGATATATTTCACTCATTAGAAGAATAAAGTGAGTACATGCTGCCTTTAGTCACTACCTCCTATTATATTTTTCAAATAAATAATTACAATCTCTCTTACTAAAAAGAAAAATCTTTCTAGATAGTTGTCGGCCTGCTTGCATGAGTGTTTGTTTGCAATATTTTACCGCTTTCATGTATTAATGTCTTCATGCATTAATACTTCATTTCATTTCATTTTTCTAGGAATTAGTTACTTCCAATATTGAACTGACTCTGATTCACCATGGTGTATACTCTTGATCTGTAGTGCCATTTCTTAATATGACTCTTGTACCCCAGTCTCTATAAAGCCCACCAAATATCTGGGTGTGGCCAGGCAAACAGGGTGTGTGCAATGCAAACAGACAAGATGTGTCAGTTTCCCTCAGGGCCTCTGTCAGTAAGGAGGAGTTATCTTCAGAGCAGTAGAGCAGAGAGGAAGTCCAGGACCGGGGAGGAGCTTCTCCAAGATCTCCATCTGAAGTGGCAGGGTACACTGGGAACAGAAGAACCAGAGACTGGCACAGAGACTCACGGGAGCAGCACTGCATCTGTGGGACATCTTTTCCTTATCTTGTCTGAAAAGGTGGAACTATGGGACAGAGCGACAGGGGGCCTTGCCTCCCAGCCTATGGAGGCAAATGCCAGGGATCATATGACTGAGACTGAGTACCATTGAGAGACGTGGCAGCTGGTTGAGCAAACAGCTAATTCTGATTTGCATTTATCTATTAATTTCCCTAATAATCTCTCTTCAATGTGAGCATTGTCTGTGAGTTTGGGGTGCAATTAATTTTTGAACCCAGCATTAATGTGGGTGGTGTGAGAGGAACTATTGGAGTCAAAGTTGGGAAAGAAGGCTGGCGCACGGGCTCATGTCTGACCCCTGCCTCCTTTTCCAAGGGGAGCGAAAGGGGGTTGCAGATGCTCATCTTTGTTGCCATTTATTGCAACTACTATATATGAGAGGCATCTTTTCTGGTGTCGTTAACCATCAAAAACCTTAGCATAAATAAAAACCTACATGTAACAGAATTTTGGATACATTGATTTTCTTTAATCTATTTACCAAGATTGAGAGGGAATTGACTAATCTTGATTAAATAATTTCCACCTTGTGTATGCTTCTCTTTCCTGTCCCTGAAAATAGATTCTCATCTCTATAGCAATTTTCTTACGTATCCTTGAATTTGGTCATGACACTGACCTGTAACAATTTGGTGGAAGATTTTTTTTAATATATATGAGTTCCTCACTACCTTGGGCAGATTTGAAGGTTCAGCACTGGCAATAAAAAATGATAATGAACAAAAGTCAGATAATATAAAGCAGCACTTATGTCCCTAATCTTAATAAGAATGACAAAAAATTCATTAAACTACCTATAGTCTTTTCAGATAGTTGAATCCTGTGACCCTTGTAAAGACATGCAAATTAATGTTTACATAGTTCAATAACCAGATCTACTCTGTTATTCATTTTATAGGACACTATAGATCTAGGAAAAGAGAATTTTGCCCTTCAGCTGTTGCCTTTATGGAGCACTGCTTTGATATAGATTAATGTGCATTGCACATGTAATGAAGTACATTTGCAGTTATTACTGGATTAAAGATTTGTCATTACAGTTTGCAAATGACCATTTTCCCCTCACAATTGGGTAGCAATTATTGTCAAAATGGAGCATCAGCAAACCACTTAAATGCATGGTTTATATATTTTCCTTTTCACAGAAAACAAATGATCTCTAAGATCAGCTATTACCATGGCTAATGAACACTTTGTCAGACCATAAAGATCTCTGAATTTCCCCATGGACCAATCTGATTAAGTCAAAAGCATAATACAATTTAAATATTTGAGTTTTGCTTCACAGACATTGTTTTTAAGATAAAAGGTAGGTCAGGAAATAGTTAAAGAGAGTTCTTTAACTCCACCATCAATCTTACTGTTTATATTTAGTAAATTAGCACATAAAGCCATTATTCTACTTCTGTCACTCTACTAATTTCTACTTCCAATATCATTGTTCATTTCATCTTAAGTATAAAAGACTAGTTTTTACCCTTGGCTTACTGTTTTTGTATCTCATTATAAAGTGGGCTAATTTAGAAAAACTCATTTAAAACAAACATTTGCAAGACACATGTCCTATTAGAGCTTTCCCAATGCATTCTAGATGCTATTGCCATAGTAGATTCATTTAAGTCAGGTTATTTATTAGTTATTTATTTACTTTGAGGTGTAGTAGTTAGATGGTTTTATGTCAACTAGACACTTCTCGGTAGGAATAGTTTCAAATCTATCAATCAGATCACACACAGCCTGAAGCTGTCTCCTTAAGGGTGTGACTTTTACTTTATCTATTCCCCTTTGTTCTCCGGCTTTCTGGGCATTCTAAAGCTTGTGCAGCCCATGTTTCCATTGACTTTGGATCCATACAACTTTGCACCCACTGACTGGCAAAATTCCCATAGTCTGTATCATTGCATGTGGCTACATAAGTCTAAAGAGGGACCTACAGATGAGTATCTGACTTGTGGATTTTGAATTGAAATGAGCTGGGACATTTTCTTGATATGTTCCATATGTTTCCGACCATATGAACATAAGACACACCCAGTTTTTAGAGCAAGAAAACAAGAAAAAATGTACCGAACCAAATAGTACCAGTATACTAAAATGTTCTGGAGTACCACACCTTCAGATCATAAGACACATCCTCATTTTTCCTCCACTTTTGGGGGAGAAAAGTGCATCTTATGGTCTGAATTATATGGTAATTTTTCTTTGATATAAAGCTCTTTTTTATAAATAGATGAATGCCACTAGTTTGTTTTCAAATTAACCGTCTTAGCACATTATCATACCTGGGAGAGGGGTGATTGTAAAATAAATCATGGAGATGGAGATTGGAGGCTTGTCTGAACTCTGCCTAATGGCAGTGGGATGGAATTGGATTTTTCTTCTTTGCGTAGCCGAAGGTCAGATATAGCCACTTGGTTTCCTGATTTGTTATCTGAAAAGGGCATAGAGAGTGGAACTTTTGATTCTTTGATTATTCCTATCTGAAATGTAGAAAATGAATGTAATGGATGTTAAATTGCAGCTCAGGAAACAAAAATGCCGATTTAACTTTTCTGAATCAAAAGTTGTGCTTTTAATCAAAACAACTGACAGAAAGCTTGACTCTGGCTTGATACTGTGAAAAGTCTAAGGTTATTTTGCCTATGAATTGGATAGTTGCTATAAAAAAGGGTAAGATTTGTCTGCTTCAAGAATTGTATTTAGGACTTCTCTATAAAAGAATTATATTGATTTCATATATCTTCTTTTATTTAAATAATGTGTGATAAAAAAAGATTATGGGGAAGTATGATTAGAGAGTGTTTGTTAACCCACTACCTTAAACATTAAATATATTCTGCATATTCAGAATTCCCTCCAAATAAGACTTGGAGAAGGTAAGCATCACCCAGTTCCTTGAGTGATGAGAAAATTTACATTTGAAAAGATTTGCCACTAGAACTGTTGACAAATTGAGGATAAAAAAAGCAGTGACTTATGCTTTTTGAATTTTGAACAAGTGGTTTGTGCCTAAAGCTGGAAAAATATGAAACCACGAAGAAAGTCTTCTTCGTAGGTATGAAAACTAAAGGGATCTTACAGGCAGTCTGAAATGCTGGCTAGATGACCACCTGGATCTATCTGCCCTACCTCTTAGTGAAAGTGGGAGAAATCCAGTAGTAAAGGTGGAGGCTTTAGTAAAGGAGTCTGGCCACTGAAACTTGTATGCCTGGCTGGTCTGAAGTTTAAAGAGTTGTGTGGAACCTGAGCCTGTGGCAAGGCCTAGCCCCAAAGGGCTAGGGTTGTTGAGAATTTGCTAAGAGCCTGTTGTCAACAGGTGAGCCTACAAAAGAGCTAAGTAAAGCAGCCAACCAGAATAGATAAAGACAAGATTTTTGAGCCTGTGAATTGATAATTGCCTGTCTGCTGGCTTTGATGAAAAGCCTAGCGTGATTGCACTTTGGTTATAAATGAAGACATACAAGATTCCAAGTGTAATGAAGATTCTTTATACCGAAGAACATGCCTTCCTGAGAGTATTGGGTTGATAAAAATGGAAAGTGCAAAAATTGGAAACTCAAAATGGGAGTAGATAAAGAGTAAATCAATGACGTTGTGGGCTTACACAATCTCATGGGTGGAGGATATTGATAGGATTAAGATGCAGGTGTTCATATAACAGATTGGTATGCATAGAATACATTGGTTCTGTTGACGTGTAGAATGTAAGACTTAAATGGTGTTGGTGATTTTCAGGTGTATGTGTCTTAGTTTCATTCTGCTTGGCATAAGCATGACTTTATTGTTGTATTTGTTCAAAGATTACGTAAGGTTAAAGAGTTGTGTGAGGATGTCCAGTTGAAAAGGGGTGGTCTGTGTTAGTTGGATGATTTTTATGTTCCAGGGTACAATGTAGGGGTGGAATACAACCAGTCACTTCATTCATAGCATAATGCTATCTGCTTCTGGGTTTGGCCTTCCATTTCTCTGCATTTCCCCCTTCATTGTCCTGCTTGATGGCACCTGTAAAGTAACAGGAGGACTGTCGTGTTTTTGCCAACCTTGGATCTATGCAACATTACACCTATTAGCCATTGATCTTCCTGTAGTCTGTGACATTGCATTTAGCTACATGTATCTGAAGAGGGGTCTATGGACTAGTATAGCATTTACAGACATGAGTTAGACTTGTGGCAGTCATGTGATTATGTTAATTTCATGATTGTGATGTAGGGGTGGAGTTTAGCCTGTTAAACTGGAGATAGCCATTGAGTAGCCAATGAGGCCACCGTGTGGGCAGGACTTTCTCCTGAGACTTCTGGGAAATCTCGCAATATTTCCCTCATGGAGATGAGAAGCTATTTCCCTAGTTGTTGGGAGTTAGTCTCAGAGACAATGAACTATGGACAAGACAAGATGGCAGGGTCCGAGGAGCTGAAGGAGCCAGAGGAGAAGCCACACAGCCTTCCCCTGATGGAACCAGACCTCTGAAACTGGAGAAGCCACGTGGAGAGCCTTGCCAGCACTTGGTTGCCTCTACTACTGATACTGTTGATGGACCCTGAGCCCTGGAAGTGAGGAGTCATGGGGAGACCCCTACCAGCACCAGGACTCTGCACCCACTGACCTGTGACTTTGTGAGTCAGAAGGAGGCCTTATAGAGTGGTATCAGGCCTATGGGCTAATATTGGACTTATGACTTTGAACTGGACTGGGTTGGGATGCTTTCTTAATGTCCTATTCCTCTTGTATTTAAACCATACCCTTATATCCATATGCATCTCTATGAATTGATTCTCTATTCTACCTGAACTAACACAACTAGGTTGAGACACTTTCTTGATATATAATTTCCCTTTGATCTACAGCTTTTTCTTATACATATATGAGTGTCACTGGATTTGTTTCTTTATTGAACCCAGCCTTACACATTGGGAAATTATCTATCTACCTATTATTTTATTTAGTACATGTATTGACCCATTTCTCTGTAAATTTAATTCATGGTTAATTCTTTTGTTTACACATTATAGATTTCAGCTGTACCTGCTTTAGTCAGAAATAAGATGTGCTTCTTTTCTTATTCCTCTAATCTACATAGTATCCTACACTCACCCCCCCCCCAAAAAAAAAGGATGAAAGAAAGAAAATAGCTCTGCTACACAATTTTCAGAATACTCCTTTATCCTCAGCTAGGTGAGCATCCACCAACTCGCTTTGAGTTAGTGCACCCAGTGGTGTTGCCAGGGAAGTTTCTCTCTGACCACAGGGAATATTCTCATAAAAGCAGTGTTATTCGCACCTTGCTTTGTGTGATGGCCAATTTAAGTGAACTACAGGACGCTATGAAATTTTGTTTCCTTGCTCAGAAAAAAGTGCTGCAGATACTGTTGTGACATTGAACACAGCTTATAAGGACAGTGCTATGGAAAAAACTCAAGTTTATGAGATGTTTGTTGGTTTCAACAAAAGGTAAAATGTCAATTGATGATAAATCTCATTCTGAGTGTTGGCCAATTTCTCAAATGAATACAAATATTGACTTATAATGTATTTGGAGTTAACTCCCCCAGGTCAGACAGTTCATCAGACTTTCTATTTAGAGGTTCTGAAAGGATTGCATAACAGTGTGTGACAAAAAAATGACGTCATTGTCACAGATGGCGCACTGGCTTTTGCCACCATAACAATGCACCTGCCCACGCAGCCTTCAGCTGCTTGCTACTGGAGTCATATGATTGTACCTGGAGGTCAACCAAAGGAGGTCAGGAACTATTCTTAATTACCTAGCTATAATAATAAGGGTATAGGTTGTCCTACCGCAAAGAAAGTCCATTCACTTCTGATAAACAAACCTATAGTGTCTTTCCTTATAAGAGACAGGGAGACCCAGGGAGATTAGAAGTTAATCTCCCAAATGGCTCCAGCAATTAGAGGCTTAACCACCAGTTAACAACCCCCCCCCCCCCGAAAACTTTAGGTAAATCAACCCCCACCCAAGGACATGAGGTCAGACCACAACTATCAAGAATCTTAGATATGCCCATCTTGACTCCAGCAACCTCCCTCTCTCATTACATCTACCCCTGGTTCATCCTCCTCATTACTGTTTAACCTATTGGGTAGTCCCTCCTTATGATGTGTCTTTATCTGTAACTACAGGGCTCAGATGTCCCCCCCAAAAAATTATCTAAGCTTGGTCAAATAGAAATCTCGGAGATGCTGAAACTCTCTGACTCGCTGACCCTCTCTGACCCTATCTCCATGCCGACCACCAGACAGCTGGGGTGAGCATGCTACCATGATATGTGTATGACTTTTATTATTTCTCTCTGTCTCATGTTCTCTATGACTTTACCATAATAAATAATAATTACCACTGTACAACTGCAACTACTGAACCTGTGATGTATATATCAGAGGCTGGCTTCCTCTGATACTCCAGTCTGGGGCAAAAACCAGCATTCCTCTCTTGCTGCATGCAACTTACTCAGCTGACCTCACTCCTGAGACTTCTTTTTGTTTCCATCAATGAAGAGGGGCATGAAAGACAGTGATTTGATGGCATAGAAAAAGTGAAGGAAAAAATGAGGGAGCCAAACATATGAATTTAAAAAATGTTTCAAATTGCAGATTTGGCAAATGTATTTTGTGCAATGGAGAGTAATTTGAAGGTGATAAGGTTGTTTTATAAAAATAATTTAAATACATATCTTTGAGGGAAAAATTCTGGTTTGGGGGTGTACCCCTCTTATACTTCAGAATTTTCATTTAAAATAAGAGAGCCACAATCTTTAACGATTGTATTTCCACAGTTTAGAACATATTCATCGCTGCTTATGACTACATAATAAGTAAAATCATTGCTCTTGAATAAATTCCAATTCATGGTGACCCCATATGTGTCAAAGTAAAATTCAGCTCTATAATTTTTTAAAGACTGAGTTTTCAGAAATACATTACCAGGTCTTTTTTCCACAGCATATCTTAGTGGATGTGAACTTCCAGCCTTTCAATTATGGCATTCATTTATGGCATTCCATAACTCCTGCTACTGCATAAATCTATATAAATGAAACTACTCTAGCTTAATTATACCAAGGCTATTAACTCAAGCATTCACCAAATTTCTTATATTAGTGATCTATATATATATACACATATATATATATATTTGGTATATCCATTCTATTGTAGCAAATTATTAGGCCTGTAGTTACAAGATTGTAAGATTCTATGGAAACAGATTGAATGATGCAGGAAGCTTCAAAAATGGGAAGAATACACAAAGTCACTGAAACAAAATAGAACTACCTGACTTTCCACCACTTCAGGAGGTAGCATATGGACAAGAAGCAATATACTGACGGAAAAGTTCAAGCTTCACTGAAAGCACCGGCTAAAAACAAGACTCCAAAAATTGATAGGATACAAGTGAAGCATTTCTACAAGTCAATGAAGCACTAAAGGACACTTTCATGCCTGCCAGGAAATTTGGAAGACATGTAGGTGGCCACCTGACAAGAAGAAATCCATATTTGTACACATTCTAAAGAAAGGTCACTCAAAAGAATAGAGCAGTATAATTAATATCAGATAAAACTGAAATTTTCCTTAAGATAATTCAACAAGCAGAGCCAATGATCCCCCCCACCCCCCAAAGAAAAAAAAGAAAATTCAACAAGGGCTGCAGCAGTACATTGACAGGAAACTGCCAAAGTTAAGCTAGATTCAGAAGAGGATATGGAACAGGGATAATGTTGCTCAGGTCAGATGGAACTTGTCTAAAAGCAGAGAACACCAAAAAGGTGTTTCAGCGACTAAGAAAAGCAATTTGCTTGATCCAAATAATTCCAGAACACTTTTTTGTGCTCACTCAGAACTTGGATATCCAGGGTGTTTACATTTTTTCAGCATGCGAGGTACTTATAAAATGATCGAGTCAAAATGATCTAACAACTACAAAAGTGCAAGACATATTTATTGACTTATTACATTTTTTCACTTGCACATTACCTTGCATAATAGTATGAGTCCATATTGTACATCACACAATTAGCTGTACATTTTTGGTCATTACCTGTGTTTGCTCTGATGACTGGCACTGAACGAAATGAGCGAGGGATACATAGGCTGGACAGCAGCTGCTGACACGCAGCCTCAAGCACACTTCCAAATGATCCTCAGTCATGGTGGAATCATATTTGGACTTCATGATCTTTATGTGGAAAAAGATTGAATCACATAAAGAAGTAGAGTTGAATAATGCACTTAAGGACATAGCACATTTTCTCATGTTTGGGTACTTTCCCTCTGGGAGTAAGTTCCAGAACTATTCATGCACTCTGGACTTCAGCTGAGTGTCGGTGTGTCGTGTCAAAATCTCCCATTCCATTTTATTTATTTTTTTCTTATTATTTTTTTAATTCATTTTATTGGAGACTCATACAGCACTCATCATAATATATACATACATACACACATATATATATACATACGTTGTTTCAGTAGTTACATCTTTTCTGGGATGGGGTGGGGTGAGGTTTTTTTTTTTTCTTTTTTTTTTTTCCTGATTTGGGAGAAGTAAGCCAGTTTTATAGGGCAAGCAAGCTTAGGCAATTAGCATAATGTGATCTTCAAAATTAACAAGTGAATGGCAGCACAGTTGCAAGTCAGGCTTCAGAGGCCAGGGCTGTTTACAGTTACAAAGGTGACAAACTACAAACCCCAGGCAACAAACTGCAACAGAGTTCAGGCATATCCAGCCTATAGCCAGGTCAAGCATGTCTGGGCCGGACGGCTCCTGACAGGTCCCCCTTTTTCATTTTTTCAAGTAATATCCTCCCGGGAACTCCGCCTGTCTTAGGTTGTCAGGACACACACTCAGTCCTTACCCGTCATCGGTCAATGGCCTTCTAATGTCACAATGGCCTGTCTTAGGTTGGTAAAGAATGCTCCTGATCTTACCCATCATTGGCTGTCAAGTTCAGCTCATGGAGGCAGAGGGTCTTATCACATACTAGTTGTGTGTGCCACTCTGATCGAGATCGCTCATCTCCAAGCGACAGTAATGAACTTGCAGGGGCCTTGCTTGAATGGTCTCAGTCTGTTACTTAATAAATGCCATGAGGTTGTTAAATGATACTGGCCGTAATGAAAGCAAAAGCAATAAACTAACGAGGGGGCCCCACAGTGGCAAGAGGTAAGGCAACAGTCCATTGAGCCCGGTCCACAGTGGATCGGTGGTCAACTCCTTTCTTCTCTTCTCTGAGTCTTCTTGCAGTCACTTGATTTTGTCTCTTACGATTCCAGATTTGTTGGCATAAAGACAGCATCTTTCCTGTAAAGCCAAACAAATACCTCCCTGCTCTGCAGCAAGTAAGTCTAAACCTCTTCTATTTTGTAATACTACTTCTGCTAAAGAATCTACCTGTTCTTGCAAATCTTGTGTAGTGCCTGATGAGGCCTGCATATCCGAGATTA